>OMKY01208923.1:0-15485 GCA_900302395.1 Bregmaceros cantori
GTACTAATACATGTATATAGTCTAGATTACAGTTACATATTCACTGAACAAGGGATTACATGATTGAAATAATCGTGCAGATTTGTGGCCAGGTAATTACAATGTATCATGAGTAACTTGTAACTGTAAAGGATTTCTTCTGAGAAGTAACATTCCCAACCCTCTCTGTACTCAAAGCAAACGTTCAAAGGAGTTGTCAAATGACACATGCACATGTCCACTGCCTGTGTATACCATCCACTCATTATCCCATTGGGCCCCCAGGAAATCATGGCCTTCATTTTTGGCTCAATATACACATGTTTGTGACTTGGGAGGTAGTGGTTAGCGAAGGGTTTTGGGTAGGTGTTAGGGGTAGGGGATTAAACGACTACTATGACTAAATTCCCAATACCTTTTCTGAACATAGGGATTTCGGAACATAGAGATTTCGGAACATAGGGGTTAAACCACACTGAGAGGAATCCCTCGAACTGCTGACTTGATTATATTAGCGGAGTATTTAATACCAATAAAAAGTTGTGCCTTAGTTTTTTTTTTTAACTGTGGCAATGAGATGATGTTACTGATTCCAATCTTTCATGAGTAATTTGTAACTAGCGACACTTGAAACAAGCCCTGGTAGTTACTATGCCAGACTGTAGCACTAAACGGCAAGTGTAAAATGTTGGCGAAGTGAAACCAGGTCATCCAGTTTGGACCACTGACTGAACACCAACAAAGACTACAGCTGTTAGCTGCTCCGCCAGGTAACTGAATCTCTGCTCCCCGAAACACAAGCACCTTCTTTGTCTTTTTGGACTGTTTGAGGGTCAAATTAGAGGAAAATCTGAAATTCAAAATGGACCTTTGGCTCGCAGCTTTGCTGGTGGAACACAGTGGGTGGCTTTGTGCGCATGGGGCGACGAGGGCATTAAAGATCATGATATGAGAAATTAGCCTGAAGACTTTGACGTTCACCGACCACTATGGGAGTTAGTGGAGTCGAGTGTAACGGGGGTGAAGTGCTAGACGTAGACAGTCAATGAACCGACAGCTGATGGCTGCACAGCCGTTATGTGTAGATAATTGACTGGTATTTATAGACGAGTTTGGCGGGTAGATCCCGTGAAAGTTCTAGGCTGAACATCACTTCCGGTGCCATTTATTTTGCCGTGTCTTCGACTATTTTTAAACAGCTGTATTCGGCGGGAGCACACACCTTCCGCATCATTAAATACTTCCAGCCTGGAGCCTGACCTCCAGGACTCCTCTTCTTGGCCCGATCCAGCCCCGTTGGAACCAGACCTCGATATCAAGATGAGATGAAGAAGGAATGGACTTTTAGCTCACGTTTAACTGTCTACTATTATCTATTGCTGTCTCTTTTTATTTTGTGTGTTGCCATACAGGCAAGAATTAAAGGTTTTTTTAACCCTCTCTCTTGGTTTCTCTGTGTCCTAAATCGAATCAGTTTGAATCATAACACTGTTGTACACAGACCCTTTGAACTCAGATATTTATAGTGCACCAATATCTAGGAATGTTCAGAAGAGAGCTTGACTGAGAGATAGCAGACAGACTTGACAGGTATGAGCCTGGGCACAGCTACTGCGGTTGCTGAAAGCTACCTGTATATTATGATCGAGGTGCAGCATCTTGGACAATCACTGTCATCCACTTCATGATATACTGTCTGATGAAAAACGTGGTCTCAGTGGAAGGATGCTAAAGATGTGTTGTGAAACTGAACAGTCCCTCAAGCAAAAGGTTGTTTGGCCAGGGTGCCCCTGTGGCGCAGCGGGTTAGATACATACTCATACTGTTGCTGTGGCTTAGATCACAGCACATGCAGTGTCCCCTCATGGTCACTCTCATAGCCATCTCACATTAACCCTGCCAATAAAATGAGAAAATTCTGTTTATGCGGGGGAAAAAACTTGATTAAAAACAAAATTGGGCCAGGGTGGTAGTTGTACGATTTTGCTTCTGATTACTATAGCAGTTAGTCTTAGTAATTATTTTATTTTTGCATTGCATGATGTACTTCTGGAATGTTTCAATGGCTCAATGTTCTTCCCCACTATAGATTTAGATGTACATATAAAAATATACATTTGTAACCTAAATAGGTTATTCTAGTCATTACCTTGGCTAACTTAAGGGCCGTCCACATCAAGCCGTAATACTCAAGTAAGCAACGTGGGTACTTTGGCCATCTCTGCCATAATTGTAACGGGGTGAAGCCTCCAACCATAGTCTATGCCCAGCACAATGGCATGAGGAGCAAACTGGCAATTGCCCAATACTGCCATCGCGTGGCAGCATTGGGCACAGCGTCAGTTTCAACCAGAAACACGGACATCAACGGTACAATAAAATTTAGATGGATTTTTTTTTTGTATGTGTGTTTTTGTTCTTACATTATTTACATGTAACAAGATTAATTTTTAAAAGTAACCTTCCCAACCCTGAAAATATATAATTCTTCACGATCTCTGCTCAAAGACAATCCTAACATTGCGAGACAGTCAGGGGAAACAACAAATGAAAGACAGTGAATACGAATAATATTAATACGTTTTAAGGAATAATCAAATTATGAATTTGGATAGTGTGTGTGTGTGTGTGTGTGTGTGTGTGTGTGTGTGTGTGCGTGCTATTTCAGGGACCGTTTTTACACGTAAAGACAAAAAAGCAACACCCTTCACGTTAGCCCGGCAAGCCAGAATCAACGAATCGTCCACGCATCCTACGCGACTAGAACGAACAGTCGCGTGCGATGCGTAGACGATTCGATGGTTCTGACTTGCCAGGCTACCTTTCACGTGACTTCCAAAAGACGCCAAGTCACGTGACATGCCCATCCAACCAGTCACGTGAGTGGTCCTAACATGGCTGCGCTGATGGCCGTTTAAAGAACAAAACATTTCTCCAACGCTTCTTCCTCGTTCTATTTATTCAACACAGACATCAACCTCCCCCGGGTTCGGTCGCGTCTGACAACACGGACGGGAGCCGTCGGAAACATGCGGTGCCGGCCGGGTGTCGCCGAAGTATTCTCCGGGTCGCGGAGCAACAGCAGCAGCCCAGGGTGAGACGGCGGGGAAGCCGAGTTCCGCTAGCCGCTGAGTGATGACTGTTGACCGATGTGTGTGATAAATGTTTTGACAGCGATGACAGTTGATGTCAACATGTTGAAAACATGGCTGGGTAGTAGCGGACTACTTGTACTCCGATTACAGTCGTCCGATTACAAAAAAAAACAGGAACTTTAGTCATTGGCAACTACATTTTAACAAGATAAAATCTAGATTACAGTTCCGTTTGGGGATTACATGCACCGTTATTATAATTTCTTTATTGAAAAAAATATTAAAACCAATGCTATTGTTGTGACTTGTAAATGTGCATGCAGCAGAGCCTCTTTTATATAGAAGAATTTCATGACACTGTCGCATTTATATAGTACATCTTGGCACCAAAACGTAACTAGGGGGACATTTTAAATTAATGAAATTGTTGACTCGATTCTGTGTTGAAGTGTTTTTTAAAGTAATATTGTTTACTTTTTAACTTCACTTTTAAAATAAGTAATTTAACGGCCACAAAAAAACAACAACTTTCAAACAACAATCCTGACTTACAATCTCTTACCTTTTTTTGGCTTCCATTTTAAAGATGGGTGTCCACATTTTCATCACACGTCTAAAATCTAATTTTGTCAAATCTTAAAATTTTACATTGTTATCTCGGGAAGTGTCATGGAAAAATGTGGTTTTTGGGTTGTTTCTGCTACTAAGTTGACTCTTGTCTGTCCCCTACCACATTCATTCTAGTTTCTGCCCAGTGTATGCCACAGCCGTTAGTCAAGAATTTCTAGTGTGATCAGCATATGTTTGTGGAATTGGTAAATGTCATTTCTGTGAGAATTGGGCTCTCTTGAAGTTGGTCCAAAATTGTTGTCATATTGGTCTAAAGAATGTCTAAATTTTAACTTCGTCATTCCTGCAAGAACCCTGTTTCAT
Organism: Bregmaceros cantori; assembly: GCA_900302395.1. Lineage (NCBI taxonomy): Eukaryota > Metazoa > Chordata > Actinopteri > Gadiformes > Bregmacerotidae > Bregmaceros > Bregmaceros cantori. Next base: position 4,008 of record OMKY01208923.1, read on the forward strand.
GAAAGCAAGCGGAGATAGTAGTCCATTATTCGTGAAGCTGGAACCGATTAATCGATTATTTGAAATAGTTGCCAACTAGTTTGATAATCGAACAATTGGCCACGATTAATTGTTTCATTGTTTGATCTGTCCTCAGCTCAAGCATGTTTTGTTTTTTAAGTTATTTTTTGGGCACAAGCGACATTTTTTTCATTCTTTAAATCGCGAACTGGGTTGAAGAGTCAGGGGAGACATTGCAGAAAAGCCAGAGAGGGGAGTAGAACCCACGGGGGTACTCCCCTCTATAATCACCGCACCCCCCCTAGCTCAAGCATGTTTAATATGATTTGCTCCCTTTGCCAGAGTCAATTCCCAGTGTCATCCCCCTACTCCTCATTCTCTTGCGCTGTCTCATAATAATAATAATATTGCATTTTATTTTATTATTGTATACTCTCAAGGACACTTTACAAAAGAGCAAGAGCAAGGGAAACGGAAGCAATAAAAATAACAATCGAAATACAATAAAAAGTGCAGATAAAAACAACGAACTAAACAAACAACTATAACAAATAAGCTGTCCTGAAGCGGTGAGTTTTGAGGGAGGATTTAAACTGAGGGCGGGAGGCAATGTTACGTAGGTCGGGTGGGAGTCGGTTCCAGAGTTTAGGAGCAGAGCGGCTGAAAGCTCTGCTCCCCATGTTGGTGAGGCGGGCAGGGGAAGCAGTAAGATGGATGGAGGAGGAGGATCTGAGGGAGCGGGTGGAGGTGGCAATATGGAGAAGGTCAGATGGGTATGGACTCTGGCGCACTATGTTCTAGTGGGTAGTTTGTTGTTGAGAAATTAAGTAATAAAGTCATTCACTTAAAACAGCCAGATACGCCGTGCGTGAACAATGGACACTGCATACACTAAAAGGCCGGAATGTTCCTCACGGAGCGGAAATGGAATGACATCACGGACGAGCGCACGTGCACAATGTGCACACACACACACGCAGCCCGGCCAAATGCAGAAGCTTTCTGAGCTGGCGTCTGAGTGCACAATCTCCACGAGGATATTGCGAGATATGAAACGCGGAGATGGACATGGAGCACGGCTAAGCCCCACAAACAACACAAACAATAACCACACAAACAATAACCACTAAGCTTGGGTGAACGCTGAACTAGAGCTGCAACTGTTTAATCGATGATGATCAATTATTGAATTAATCGACAACTAATATGATAATCGATTAATCGACAGCAATTAATCGTTTCCTTGTTTGGTCACTCATCTGCTTAAATTTGTTGAATATGTTGTTCAACGTTTGCTATATCAACAATGTGACAGGTTAATAAAAATGACAATTTTGTGCATCACAGTAGCTCAGTCTGTTAAGATGTATGGCAGCATAATCGTGGGTTCGCTTCCCCTCCCGGACATCTTTGCCGCATGTCTCCTCCTCATTCTTCACTCTTTTTTTTTCCAGCCAATCCTGAATAAAGCTCTGAATGAGGTGCAAAAAAGACATTTGTTCCGGAAATACAAATGTTCAGATTTCAAAGAAAAATAAAAGAACAGATTAATCGATTAATCGTCAGAAAAGATGGCCGATTAATCGATTATCAAAATAATCTTTAGTTGCAGCCTTCCACTGAACAACCAGTGTTATAATCTAGCAGTGAAGACTAGGCTCTTCTAAGCTAATTCTAAAAATATATTTTTTTATTTGTATTGATTTACTCTGTTAAAATTGATGAAGTGGATGTCAAAATGTGGTCAGTTCTTATTCGATTTTCACTCTTTATCTGTAGATTTTAATCAATTTTTAATCACATTTTTTTTTTTTACCTGCATCACCTAAAAACATTCACAACATGTTATCCATTAGTGTGTGTGCATAATGTTTTTCTAATATTTCTTTAACCATTTTTCATTCTGTAACATGAGTTTTCGGACGTTATGGACTTACTTTAGACCAGAAGAAAGATTCTTCTTAGTTAATGCAGTATGCCCATTAGAGTTTGATGATATTTCCATCCATCGTCTACCAACCGACAATTGACGATTAATTCGTGCAAGCGTTCAAATGAATTAACGCACCTATTGGGCAGAGCCTCATCTGCGCGACAAAAACCAGGAAGCGCACTCGCACGCATGTACACACAAATGCCAGTGGCAGATTTCTGTTGTAAAATAAAAGGCAACAATACTATATATATATAAATATATCTTGTCTCCAATGCCAGTCTCCATTCCCAGCGTCGGGCCCCAATAAATATTGGGTGAGAAAGAAATGTTATATGGTAGCATGGAAGAGTAAGCTCTTCCATGCTAACACTAAAATGGAGACGATGAGACATCCAAAAGTTTGCAATATTTATGATTCCAGGTTAATAATCGCTCCGATTTTAAAATTAACAGATTAATCGATAAGATGAATCGAACAGTAAAAAAACGGCAGATTAATCGATTAGATTATGAAAATAATCATTAGTTGCAGGCTTGCAGCCCTAATGCACATACAAACAAGCATGCGCACACTCACGCACAAACACGCAAGCGCCGTTTTTTATTCTTTATTGAGAGAGATAGTGACGGGGTTAAATCGGAAACTGGGACGAAGAATCGGGGGGAGACATTGCAGAAAAGCTGGACAGGGGATTTGAACCTGCGGCACTGCTCGACCTATCGTCTGGGTGACGTGCTCTCTACCCGCTCGGCCACCTCGCGCCCCCACCGTGTAATCCATTTTTAAACTTTATCAGTTGGTTAATCAATTAACGATTTAATAATTGACTTTCCCAACGGATGCTTGCCAAAATTATTAGCATGTGTGCGTTTTGACCTTCAACACATGCCATTTAGAGGACAGCCTGACTAATCTGTTTAAAGATCTTCCATAGACTGCCTGTCTGTGCCTTTGGATCAAGTTTCACTGTAGTCATATGAGCTTGACTGCTGACTGAAAGTATTCTACTGCTAATAATATAACTGCCTATTTATTGTTAACTCATTCACTACTGCCTTTTTATTATTTTTGGAGCTGCTACCGTTTTATCAGTCAATCATTGATAATTGATTGTTAATAGTGATAATAGATTATTGGTAGAAATGGGGAGAGTAAGATCATAATATATGCAATTAGGCTTAGGCAATATAACAATAATATTGTATATTGTGATATTTCAAAATATCTTCAGTACCATTCACAATATCGGGATTATCGTCGGTAGGTCTTTGAAAGCTTGTGTACAACAAGTAGAACTCTTGTCATTTTTAATGTTACGTACCGAGGGCCGATCGACTGTCTGGGAGTGATAATTTGCTAGCCCACCACTACTAAACAATTTATTTTTATACATAATTCAATATTAAACAAAACAAATGTGTTCTGTTTATTGTCTTGAATGAAGTTTCACTGTAGTTTAATTCAGTTTTCTTTTTTTTTGTGAGACAATATTATCGGATACTGTGATATTCAATTCACAATATCGTAATAGGAAAATGTGGATATTGCCTAACCCTATATGCAATATTAATAATTGTAATGATTAACAGATAATAATCAGAATAATCATTATTTGCAGCTAGAGCTTTAACAATTACTCCACTGTGAGTTATTACTGCAGATATTACTTGATTATTCAAGACAAAATATTCAATAGCAGCATGTAACCTTTTATTCTGCTTTTCTGATAGATCCTATGAAGAGGCAACAGCGGAGTCAGATATCAACACATCTACGTAGGGAAATCAGGCCTTTGTGATCTAATGGCAGTGTGAATCTGGCTGAAGAGGGACTACCACCGGTAAACCCTTGCCAAAAACTACAGCTCCACCATGGATTGGCTTCTGCCGGCCGTGGCGAAGGACTTGGGGATTGATCGGCGACAGTTGGGCCCAGGTCTGTGTCCCCAGGAACTTGTAGCTCTAGTCCCAACTCGTTGGGTGACTGGTCTACGCGAGAGGCGGGTGTTGCGTTGTCCACGCTTCGACAGTGCCGGTGACACGGAAGTCGGAACCTTCTTGCAGCGCTCCCAAGTGAAGCTGCCTCCAGGATGGACCCGAGTGTGTGTTCAAGGCTTGAGGAAAAGTAAGCTGGGCTACCAACTGGCCAAGGATCCTTTTCGACAAGAGGTAGCTCCGCCAGATTCTTTCATGAGAACGATGCGTTGCATCTCGCAGCACAACATCAGGTATGTGTGAATTTTGTTTTTTTAAAGATAGTTGTTCAATGCTATGGGCATTAATATGGGGAACTATGGGCATTTATGGTCGGAATACTGTGAAGCCAATATGTGTTCTGTGTCTTCCATTCTCCAGCGAATGCCTGCTTCGTGATCTGTCTCCAACAGACTTGTTCTTCAGTTCATAAGTGCTAGACAGTTATGCAGTCACTGCTCAGGGATAGAGGCTAAAATGTCTAATCAAAAGATATAAAAAAATGTTAATTTCTTTTTAAAGGGAGATTTGCTGCCCCAATTCTTTGTGAGAAGTTTAAGTTGTGTTACTGTAAAGGCGCATGGTCAATCAGGCTAGAGATTGTCATGAAGTGCATTTAACAGTTTTGAGGAGTTTGCTGTTTGTTTACTTCTAAAGGGTTCCGGGTACCATACCGATCCACTCAGTGCCGTATTGATAGTGGAAGTAATTTGTGTGTCATGTATCATTCCAATAGTGTTCATCATGCTGATTGCAATTCATGTACTGTCTTGTTACAGAAATCTCTGGCATGAAGCCCATTATCAGCACGTGCAGCCATATTCTGGCACCCCTCAGCAGCTGCAAGTCACGGCGTTAGACGCTGTGCGTCAAGGTCTCCATCGGCTCTTCAACATCTCGTTCATGTCCACCGAAAAACTTTCTCCATCCCTCTCGCCAGCACGGGAAAGGGACAAAGAAGCCCCCTTTCACTCCACTTCAACTTCATTCCAGAAGTCGCCCGCTGACTTGTGCCCCAACATTCTCCGTGCACACTGCCTGTTGGAGTCGCCTGATGCGCTGTATGTGGTTCTGCCCTACAGTCAGCATTCCCTCCAGGACATAGTTTCCTACAGCCCTGCAAAACTGGCCAACAGTCATGCCAAGATTCTGTTCATACTTTATCAGGTATTAAAGGCCCTGCAAGCATGCCACAAAGCTGGGATTTCTGTTGGAGAACTTTCTCTGCGGGACATAGTCATTGACGACCAGCTGTGCACCCGCCTGAGGCTCAACCTGGCACATTACGAAGACCTGAGGCTTGATGAAAACGGAGTCAACTCTGTAGTCAGCAGCCAAATTCCCAAGAATTTGCTGTCTAAGTCCGATGAGACTCTTTGTGGGGACTGTTTTGAGGGCCTCAAGAGGTTGGTTCTCGACTGGGTTCACGGTCGCGTCAGTAACTTTTGTTATCTGATGCAGCTAAACAAATTAGCCGGGAGGCGAGCAGGAGACCCCAACTACCATCCAGTGCTTCCGTGGGTGGTGGACTTCACTGTGCCATATGGAAGATTCCGTGATCTCAGGAGGTCAAAGTTTAGGCTCAACAAGGGTGACAAGCAGTTGGACTTCACCTATGAGATGACCAAGGAAGCGCTGGCAGCTGCAGGAGGCAATGGCCCGGGTGGGTGTGGAGGTAGCACAGATCTTGGTGGTGGCGTTGGAGGCAATGGTCCTGGCCCATCGGATCACCTCCATGTGCCACACCACATCTCTGATGTGCTCTCAGACATTACATACTATGTCTACAAAGCCCGGCAAACGCCTAAAGCTGTGTTGTGCAGCCATGTGAGGTCTCAGTGGGAGCCCAACGAATATCCGGCAAGCATGGAACGCATGCAGAGCTGGACTCCAGACGAGTGCATTCCTGAGTTTTACACCGATCCCTCCATATTCCGCTCTGTTCATCCTGACATGCCCGACCTGGATGTCCCTTCATGGTGTAGCTCCTATGAGGATTTCATCGAGGTCCACATGCAACTGCTGGAGAGCAGAGAGGTGTCTCAGCAGTTGCACCACTGGATAGACCTCACCTTTGGTCACAAGCTGTCTGGCAAAGAAGCCATCAGGGCCAAGAACGTCTGTCTGCACTTGGTGGACAACCATACCCACCTCACCAGCTTTGGTGTTGTTCAGCTGTTTAATCAGCCCCACCCACCACGACTTCACCCTCACCAGTATGCTCCCTCAGAGCCTCCATACCTGGCCCATGCCACCTTGAATGTGCCTTCTCCGCAGATGCCTCTACTGAATGCGATGGTGGACACCGTTGATGGAGTGGTGGCGGAGTCGACGGGTTGCGATTCCACTGGTTGGACTCTGGTGGACAAAGATGAAGACCTTGAACAAGGAATGGAAGCTCTGGACTCATTGTCCTCAATTGGTTCCTCAAACTCCATGACCGTGTCTACTCCGCTGCCATGCAGCAATGCAACTGGGGAGATGTTGCCAGGTGAGAAACCTGCTCACATTGTGTCCCAATCTCCAATCTCATTTCCCGGTGAGGGCAGAGCGAACAGTACCACTAGTCTCACTCCTGGTCTCCGCAGTGCACCATCGCGCAAAAGTATTGGCAAAAAGCAAACCGAGGGAAACACGGCTGCACCCAACATTGATGACTTCAAGATCATCTTGCCAGAAGGATTCAACCCGTTACAACCTCTTGAGGAGCTAGAAAAGTTGAACAATTTCCTTGTGAAAAGCCTCCATGCCGAAGTACCACATCTTGTACATCCCGGGCATGAGCTGAATGAGCAAATGACTGTTGATCATCCCTTCACTTCAGTTTCTGAACTGTATCAAAGAGACGTGCAGGCACTTGGCATTGTCATTGCTGAAATATTCTGCTCCCCTAAACTACGAGGCCTTTCAACAGATGCCACACTGAAAGACCGTTTCCAGGCTGTGAAAAAACTGTGCTTATCCAACCTACGGGACATTCCACTCTGTCTGCATCACGCTCTTGAGATCCTGCTTCTGATAGGCAAGAAATCAACATCTGGCAAGACGCCGAGTCATCACTCTAGTCCGTTACTGTTTAAGTATGCGCCAATAAATGAGGGACTGCCTCCTCCAAGTCCATGGCTGCTACTCAACCCCATGGTGACGCCATTCCCATTTCCAACTTATTTCCCTGCTCTTCACACCTTCATTTTCTCATACCATGACAAAATGGAAAAGACCTGTGGCCTCCAAGGCAGAGACATTGTCTTTCAGCTCTGGCAGCAGTTGGAAACTCTCCTCCAGGGAGAGATCAACGGTGAAGGTTTGGAAATACTGCTGCCTTTCATCCTTTCGCTCATGTTTGAAGAGTCCACTGCTGTGTATGCAGCTTGGTACATGTTTGAGCCTGTCGCCAAAGTGCTTGGTCCCAGAAACGCAACAAAGTTCCTACTAAAGCCCCTGGTGAGTGTGTACGAGAACCCCCATCTCCTCAAAGGGCGCTTCTATCTCTACACAGACTGTTTTGTCCTCCAGCTCATTGTGAGGCTTGGTCTTCAGGCCTTCCTGTCCAATCTCCTTCCCCATGTGCTGCAGGTAATCATTGGCTTTGAAAGCAGCATTCTTGGCGTGGGCTTCGATGCAGGGAAAGGTCTGAGAGGAGCTACGTGTAATATGGGCGAGGAGGAAGAGGAGGACGTTTATCAGTGTAGCAAGGGACGCCCGCCATCTGGTTCGGTCAGCGGGCAAGTGGGAGGTGGGAGTGGTGGGGTAGGTGTGGACCAGGGACCTGTGGACTATTCTTCTGGCCTCAGTCTCAGTGACCAAGTGTTCCTTTCTGAGGGAGAGGACTTTCAAAACGGCTTCTATGAGAATAATGCAACGACTGGGGCCTCATCGGAGAAACACTACAGCCAAAACATTGCGGGAAAAGAGCAGGACCATGAATCTGTCAGTGTTGGCAAGCTTAGTGACAAGAGCAGTGCCAGTGAGATCTCAATCGGCGATGGAGACTCTGCGAGGGATCGTGTTAGCCTGAAGTCATCAGACAGCAACCAGGACCTGAAGAATGGCAGCGAAGGAGAAGATCTTGGCGAGATGGATGACGACGAAACTGGTGCTGCCACAAATGGCGTCCAGAATGCAGAAGGTCCCACCACATCTGCTGCTGAGATTAGCCTTTCTGCATACACTGAAGATGCTGGTCCCTTGGAGCAAGAGTTTCTCAGCGGACTGTCAATCGACGAACCAGAGAAACGTATGACAGGAGACGCAGACGACGATGCTGCCGAAGGGTGGGATGAGAAGGAGCACAAGATACTGCTTGGTGAGTTAAAGACACTTACTTTTGGTGATTAACAGTCCTGTACAGCTTTTTTTGGGGCCATGATCATCACAATGGATGAGACGTTTTCAAATTGCCACACCGCTAGTCACAGTAGTAAGTTAACCCTAGCCCCTAGACTAAATTAATCGCCTGTCAAAATGGCGATTATCAAAATAATCATAGATGCACCTCTAGTATTGTCCATATTGTGGGATGTCATGATATTTGATATTATTGTTATTTTGCCCAAGTTTTGTTTCAGTTTTATGTGTATTGTTCTGCTAGTTGTTGACTCTGTTGTGTCTGCAGATACTGTCTTCAAAACTGTGAGGTGGCTCACGGCCAAGCTGGGCCCAACAGTGACATCTCGCTACGTGGCCCGAAATCTCCTGCGCCTACTGACCACCTGTTATGTTGGTAAGTTGTCCAGTAAAATGTTAATGTATATACTTAATCATCACAATTACCAAAACATACTGGACTATAGATGTATCTAAGGCTGCAACTAACAATTATTTAGATTCTCGATTAATCACCCATTTTTACTGACAATCGATTAATCGGATCATTGTTTCTTTAGATTCAGAACAGTAATCAATTATTAAAAGTTAGCAATTTCAATATTGCAAACTTTTGCTGTTTCACTATTTCCAATAAGTGTTAACATTTCCAAGAGCCTACTCTTCCATACTAACTTATACACACATTACATATTATGTTTTCACCCAACCTTACTTGTAATTTTTATTGTATTGTTTCTGTTGCGGTGGGGCTTAACAGTGCTCAGTGTCCAAGCGAATGGGCGGGACCATGACACTGGCAATGGAGACTGGCATTGGGAACAACATATATTCAACATGTTTGAGTGAAGACTGCGGCAAACAGGGAAACTATTAATCACTGCCAATTAATCAATTATCAAATTAGTTGGCTGTTATTTAAGTAATCGATTAATCGGTTGCAGCTCTTCATGTATTGTCTTGATTTAATCCTTTTGGGATAGTACTGCAATTCTGTTAAGAACTGAATTTCATAAGTATATTTATCAGAAAATTAAATGAAACACAATTTTCACTGACTTAAAAAGTAAAAAAGATAAATAAAAAATCTTCATATAATGCAAACCTTTTAAAATGTTGATCATCCAGAGGATGAAACAAATGTGGTTATCAATTGTTTTTTCTTCTTTTGTATATGCATAATTGCTTGTCTTAGCAATCTTAGCAAAAACATGTTCTATCCGGGGCTAGCACCGTCACATAGCGGTTAAAGACACTGCACCGAGAGGCAGCTCCACATAAAGTCTTGTCGCTGTGGCTACAAGACTGCAGCGCTGCGAGATCGCTTCCCTTCGCGCTAACACTGTCAATAAAATGAAAAAAAATGACGCTTGCGGCAAAAAAAAACTATCCGATCACTAAATTAATGGATGCAATTTTTGGCAGAATACTCTATTACTAAAATATCCGATAACTTCATCGCTAACATATATTGCTGTAGATGTACTGTATTTATTAAAGCAGTCAGTACGACTTTGTTGTGTGTTATCGCATAACATTCCCTCCATTCTCCATGCCAGGCCCAGACAAACACCAGTTTGTGGCTCCTCAATACGAGGAGAGCGCCGGAGACGGCCTCGGACTGGGCAGCGTGTACGAGAAGAAGCCGGTGGTCGGAGATCTAATGGCTGAGCCGGTGCTGGAGAGCCTGCTGTACGTCGCTCAGCTCTACGGAGAACCCGTTCTCACGTACCAGTACCTGCCCTACATCGGCTACCTGGTAGGCTTGGGCACTGTATCAATAATATTGAATATTGTAATATCTTGGAATATCGGAATAGAATGGGAGCAACGGTTTATTTAATGTTAATTGAATAACAATCAAAAATCTTATTTAATATTTGATAATGTTCCTCCATTATGGGTCCTTCTTAGTGCAGCATGCACATATGCATTTGATGCATATGTGCACGCTGCACTATACGCAGGCTGTGTTTAGTACAACGTTTCGATCAAGTCTGTGGCAGAAAATGTATTGATTCATTTTAAGATTTCCCCTGGTGCACCCAGCAAAAGCGACAAGCTTCCCGGCTAGAGCCAGAGAGAGATCACGAAACTGAGACAATGTCCCATCCTGTCCCCGCGTCCGTCAGGGCTGTTTTGGTACGCATGTCTGAATCAATACCCAAAAGTGTTTCGGAGCAGCGTTATCCCTGTAGGATGATGGATTTATTCTACAACACCGTCGCTACTGTCCAACCAACCGGCAACATTATGAGACCAAGCAGGCCTGAATGGCCCACCCCTGCACTATGCTGAATCAGACATATCGACAATTACACCCTGAACATTTTTTCTACTCTCCATACCTCCACATAAACATTTATACCATGAAAACACTTACCCTAACTGACCTGAATCAGACATATCGATAATTACACCCTGAACATTTTTTCTACACTCCATACCTCCATATAAACATTTATACCATGAAAACACTTACCCTAACTGACCTGAATCAGACATATCGACAATTACACCCTGAACATTTTTGGTTTGTCTATGAATCACAAATCTAACCTTCACTACTTGGCCAAACTTCCTCCAAACGTCCAAATTCTATGGCCCTTGATCATCAGGTATCCCCTCCGTCGTCACAACGCTTAAACACACGTAAGGAAGCGGGTCTCCTGGCAGCTGCAGAGCTGAGCCAGAAGATCATTGTGTTCCTGTCGGACACCACGCTCATGGACATGCTGATGAAGATCAACCAGGACATCCTGGTCCCTCTGCTCGAGCTCCTCACCAGTCCACGGATGGGGTATGCACTCCTGCCTCTCGAAGCACGCCGTACATGTTGTTGTTGTTTTTTTCCCTAGAGACGTCCCAATACTGGAAAATTTGGTAGTACCCAAACTATCCAGCAAGTGGCACTATTGTCATTGTTGATACTAAGGTAATCATCTGTGACATTAACAATTTCAACACATTTTAGAGTAGAACTAAGCACGAACTACACAGACTACAAAAAAAATACTCTTTTTTTTGTGTTGACACTCTCTCTCTCTCTCTCTCTCTCTCTCTCTCTCTCTCTCTCTCACACACACACACTGTGTGACTATATAACTTTGTGGGGAGAATTGGCAGACGGTCCCTTACTCACTCATGGAAGCGATGAATTCCATGCAACTCGCCGAACGCTAACAACGGTCTATTTTAACAAACGCAGGTGTGTAGTAGTTACCACGGTTACATTTACATAG
>OMKY01208924.1:0-14473 GCA_900302395.1 Bregmaceros cantori
GAGACACACAGGGACAGAGACACACAGAAACACAGAGACACACCGACGCTGGTCTCTCGATCCCTCTCAGGCTTTAGTTGAGATGCTTGTCGCATTTGCTGGGTACCCCGGAGGGAAATCTTATATAAAACACAGAGATACACAGAGAGACAGAGACACACAGAGACAGAGACACACAGAGACAGAGGCACACAGAGACACACCATACACAAACACACAGAGACACACCATACTCAAAGGCACACACAGCACACATACACCACACTCACGCAAACAGACACACACTATACACACACACACACACACACAATGTACACACATTAAAAATATTATTATTAAATATTAAACACAACACACACCACACATACGTACACACAGACACACATGTCATAGCCTTACACACAGACACGCAACACCCACACACAGAGACACACATCATAGCCATACACACAGACAGACACACACAAACACACACCAACCATACACAGAGACACACAGAAACAGCACACGCACAGGGGCACACAGAGACACACACACAGAGAAACAAACTCACAACACACACGCCACACATACAGCATACACAGACACATACAGATATACAACACACACACCACACACAGAAACACAGAAACACCAGACACACAGGGCCACGCAGAGACACACCCACAGAAAAACAGACCCACAGCACACACAGACACATACACACAGATATTCACGCGCACAAACATAAAAACGATAGGTAGCCTCAAATCACAAGTGTGATGAATGTCAGTAATTTTGTCATTTTCCAAGGTCACAGGTTCCAAGGTCACACTAACCGCCAATTTCCATTGCAAGCGACATCGCAGCGACACTGAACAACAATGAAATAAAATGTATTGTAGTCAACGGAGGGTACCCCACCGCCAGCGGTGCCGCTCACAATGGGAATTGAGGGTAAGCCACAGGTACTATACATGTGCTGGATGTGGGTGTCTCACCGACTGCACCACAGTGCCAGCCCTCCAGTAGCTTTTCTTTTTTCAAGACGGCGTCCCTTGTGTTTGTCACAGTCGGTGTTATTGTCACGCGCGCCGACCTGAACGATCCGGGGAAAATTAGGAGAGTTAGGGAACGGCTTTTGATGTCCCCCGCACCTTCCACCTCACGCACGCCTTGTCGGCCGCGGACCACCGCTCTCCACTACCCGCCATCCCCCCCGGCATCCCGGCGGAGGACAGGGAGCGTAAATGGGGTCTGTGTAAACACGGCGACCTCACGACACACATGCCTACACACGCACACAGACGGTAAGAATCACCCGCCGCGTGCCAATTTTCAAGGGGGTTGTGCGCGGAAAGGAAAAGTTGTGGCCGGGTGTTTTCCTTCTAATTCCCTTCTTTTTTTCCTTCTCACACCACGGTTGACCTTGAAAGAAAAAAAAAAGATACTTTTTTTTTTCCTGGAATGGGGAGCAGGTGTAAGGTAGGACCTGTCACGATCTTCTTGCGTGCCTGGGTATGGGCTGTCGTTGCGTGCCTTTGTGTCTACAAGTATGCCCGTCCAAGACTTGTGCGCACGTGTGCGAGTTGGGGGGGATGTGTGGGACAATCATACATAGTAAATTCTTAGCCTGACGAGCCAGAACCAATACATCGTCCACGCATCGCACATCACTAGACACTTACATTGCGTCTGGTAAAAACAGGATCGGAAACCGTAAAAAAAAAACGTGTCAATCAAATTGTGTTCTTATCGAAGCACAGCACAGTAGGTGGGACAAGTGGCGTGGAGGCGTGGCAAAAACCAACCCCCCCTCCTCCATGTCCGCGCTGATCGGTCGACTGAATCCGTGCCGACGGCGAGCACGATGTGTTGGTTCTGGTCCACTCATTGCACACGTTTAGAACACTCACTGGGCCTAGAGTAAGCAGGTTCAAGAAAAGGAGTGCGTGTGGAGGCCCACGTCTCGAGTCTAACAAAGCCCGCCTTGAGGGGGCGCTGATTGGATCGCCCGAACATGGACGACAATCTGATTTGTCGGGCTGCTTGCTAGGCTATCATCGGGGAGAAAATGTACAGAGCTGTTATTGGAAAATCACACTGAAAAAGTATTTGTTCTTCTATCTTCCAACATGTGTACGGTGAAGTATACGTATACTACCGGCAAGTAGGAATGGGAATTTCGAGGCTTCTGGCGCCTCCGCTCAAACCATCACATTCGACACCTGCCCACGTGACCTGCGGTGCTCGACATCAATTCTCGTGATACTTACGCTAGGTTTCCACAGCAGAGGTCGTGGAAACCGTCCGGATATTTGAGTGTCTCCGTCCGAGAAAAGAAACAGCGGTTTCCACAGTAGACCACTACGAAATGCGGCGCTCTGATGGATGAAATTGGCATTGCACGCGCCTTTTGTTGAAATGCTTTTTTCTAGTTTTTTCATCTTTCTCCCTTCTTGTTTTTTGACCAGGCCATAGCACTCGGGGTGGTTTTGCTGGATCACACACACTGTCTGGAAGACATTTATACATTGAAACGGTTGGGTTTTTGTTTTCATCTTTTTATTTTAAATAAAATGTGTTACAAAATGTGGGGACCCAAACACATGCTCCCAAAACAGTTTCTGCCGCAAATCTCGCCGAAAAGATTGCACACGGTTGAGCCTTCCACAAAAACCATGCATGATAGTTGTAAACAATTCTACATCTCTACTGAAATAACATTCAACCACATTGACAGTTCGAAGCGGACGTTCAGCGCAGATCGTCTGTGTCTGTGTGTGTGTTTGTGTGTGTGCGCACAGGAGGATGCTCCAGTAAAAAAAAAACATAAAACACGATTTCATTTGTCTTTTGATGCGCTGGAACGCACTGTCCACCGATTGCTCAGCGCTGCTGTCAATTACTGAACTCATGGACCCGCCCTTCCCGCCAGACGGTGCCTGCAGGAAAAATCAAAATAAATGATTTTCTGGCCCGTGCGGGAATGTCCCGCGCGGAGTCCGTCCGGCGTTCACTGATGTGGAGCATACCACGACGCCCACAACACTTTTGTTTTTTGCACAGAGTTCGGACGCCGCTGCGAGTGACGGACGGGAAAAAATACTCTGCTGTGGAAAACTAGCGTTATTGTGTCATTTTGTTTGAGATGGTGTCGAGCGGCGCGTATAGACCTCCCCATCCCTTCCGTCAAGTGGTATTCCTTACCACTTCATATCCATTATATAGGGGTGAATACAATGGGTGTCCTTCAAGGAACCAGACTCCATACGCTAGCCAGCTCAGGGGAGGGGGGCTAATGCTGCGGGACAGACTGTGGAGCCAACGGGACTAGGGCTGGTGGCAAGTGAGATCCACTAGAGTACTCTTTTAAGTACTCTTTTAATTTGTGGTACTCACTAAAAAGAGGCACAACTAAAGAGGCACGTCTAAAAAGGCAAAAGCAAGCATGAGGCAAGAGCAAGCAAAAGGTACAACACGACAGAAAGAGAGGAAGCACAGAGCACCACTCGACCGACAGCTGTATGCTGTAAACACACAACAAGTATTAGTAATCATGCAAAATAAAACACTTCAAATAGTTCATGTCCTGCTAGCTAGCCTAAAGTGACCATCACTAGCTTTAGCAGAGAGCAAAGATGTGTTGACAAACACACAAACCGAAATAATAATCTCTGATTAGGTTAGTAGACCAAAACACTTCAAATAATACACCACTTCTAGTAAAACAATCCAAGCACTGCAATCATTAACATGCCTGGCACGCAGTGACATTTATCCACAAGCCGGGTGGTAGCAAGTCAAAAGCCATCTTTGCCACTTTAATACACCAGGAAGGTTAAATGGGTCAATCGGGGAATAGTAGACACTCCAAACAATCCAACAACGGTTGTTAGCAGCACACGGTGACATTAGCCCATCAACATCGTAATACGTGCTTCAGCACATTACTTTAATCCAACACTGTCGATAATGGACAGGCAGTAGTGCATCAGTAGTTCAGCGAGTCATTTATAAGGGGGTCATTACCGCATGGCCATCTCCAACATTGGGGGTTTGGCATTGCGTTATAACGGGGTAGCAGACAGCTACGTGACATGATCATACCGCAGAGGAAAACAGTGGGCTGCAGGGGTTCATAACAGTGTCCAGCCATGAATCGCAGGCTCCCTGAATCCCCGGAAAGTTTGTCCTTAAGTACATGCAGCACGCGGGAGAATGTGAGCGTTGCTCGGGCGACCTGTCAGTGGTGCGCCCTGCGCACAGACTTCTTGCTTGGCCGTTCGTGGCCCCACGCAGCGGATCCCTGCGCGCCTGGGTATTGTCTAGCTGGAAGCCGGAGCACGGGTAGTGTCAAGTCTGGAAGTCGGATCATGGTTAAATCAAACAGAAAAACTTTTAAACGGCCAATGTTAGGCAAATACCGCGCTCTGCCTGTTTGTCTGAACATGATACCGCCATAATGTCTGCCACCGCCAAGCCCTGACATCACCGTGCAGCAACCCTATTCGGTCAAATTGAATTGAACGCTATGCACCGAACAACATATTTTCGCCTCTCACAAACGGTGAGGATGTATCTAAAATAATGCAATACCCTCCTCTAACTATTATGTAACAAGTAATTTAGCCTATCAGCTTCATTGTACGCTGTTTGGTACGAGCATGTCTGCCAAAGCACTTGCAATGTTAATGAAAAATGTAGCAAAAAAAGGTCTTAACTGTAACACCAACGCTAATACCAACAGATTTGCTCTGCGTTAGCTCGTCCCATAAAAGTGGAGAGATCTGGGAAGGAAATAAAATGCACTGGTTGAAATCAAGAATAATAAATGTTAGAATGTGCTAGAAAAAAAAAGACTTTGCTTTTGTCATGGAAAATGTTTTGAACTAAGAGGTTTCCAGGTCTAAACACCTTCTGAATACTGCACTAAGCTAGCAAATCTAATAGTGGCTGGCAGAACTCTCTCTCTCTGTTTATTTCTCGCTACCTCTCTCTACCTCTCACTCTCTTCATCTCTCTCTCTCTCTGCCTCTCGTCTCTCTCACTATCTGTATTTCTCTCTCTTTCTTTTTGTCCTCTCTCTTGTGCTGTTTATCGCTCGCTACCTCTCTCTCTCTCTGTTTATCTCTCACTACCTCTCTCTACATCTCCCCCTCTTCATCTCTCTCTGTCTTTACCCCCTGCCTCTGTCTCCCTCTCTCACACTCTCTCATTCTCTATATCCCTCTACCTCTCTACTTCACACTCTCTTCATCTCTCTCTCTCTCTCTCTGCCTCTCAATCCCTCTCTCTCACTATCTTTATTTCTGTTTTTCTCTACCTCACACTCTTTTTGTCCTCTTTCTGTCATTCTCCTCATCTCTGTCATCTCTCGCTACCTCTCGCTCTCTTCATCTCTCTCTCTGCCTCTCCAACTCTCTCACTATCCTTATTTCTCTGTTCTGCCCCTTGCCTCTGTCTCTCTCTTTGTCTGTCTCACCCTCTCTCTCACACATTGTCTCTATTTTTTTCCTCTCTCTCGCGCTCTTCATCTCTCTTTCTCACTCTCTCTCTCTCTCTCTTTGTCCACTCTCTCGCTCTCTTTATCTCTCATTAGCTGTTTCTCTTCCTATCTCTCTCTTTGTGCCTCCATCTCTCTCTTACTCTCTTTCTATCTCTCTCTCTCTATCTCTCTCACACACAGACACACACCATGTAGTGTATGACGGACATGGAAAATGAGTGTAATCTAGACAACTTTGGTGTACACACACGGCCCTGTGTATATACACACCACAATCACTAGAGACACACACATCTTCCAAGAACGACACGCAACTTACATTCCACCGTTCCTCATCAACACCAAATGCTGGGCCGCCTGGACTGCCTTCATGTGAAAATATTAAAGTAGAATACAATAAAATCTTTCAATGAAATATCTATTGGAAGGTTTACATGCAAGACATTGAATGTGGATTGGAATGTGGATTGAAGACGGAAATATTGGTAGTTCGAATTGCAGCCACGACAGTGTTGTTGAAATTAATAAGTACAATTGGGTTTTACAGTCACGTAGATCACGTAGGCATTTATGTAACTGTTTTGTAGGTCACAATGTGGACAAGCTTGATGTGTTCTACGTGTTCAACATGAAATTGGTTGTGTCCAAAATCGTTCCCTATCCCCTACTCCCTATATAGTGCACTCACTTATATTGCACTCAACAACAAGGGCTGAGATTTCAGACAAGAGTCGGCGCCGTCAGAATTATTATAATATATATAATTATAAAATTCAACAATCATCATGGAAAGTCAAAAGTAGTTGCGGTCATTTTTAGGTCATTTTAAAAATGTCTCGCAGTGCATTTTGGGTTATATTGCTTCGCCTAGGGTACATCGATCCTCACTACTTTTCGCGGTGAATTGGTATTGGTGATCCCGCGTGGGAATTGACGTGGCCCTCTCTTAAGCGTTTTTTGAGGATCAACTTAAAATTTTCCATATCCTGATTTTGTTTGTTTCTGCATCCGACGCCCACTCAATTTGCCGTCAACTGGCAGTGGATTTGACAAATCCTACGTCAATTGACACTGGACACCACGATTCTGCCATGTCTCTTCCATCCACTCGTATAGCCAGGCAAGACAGAACCAAAAAATTGTCCACACATTGCTCACGATGGGACGGTCCGGTGGGTCTGGATTAAGCAGCCCGATGAATCAGATTAACGTCTAAATTCGGGCGATCCAATTAGCGTCCCGGCTTTGTTCCGACTCGAAACATGGGCCTACACGCCACTTGTCACACCTACTGCGCTGTGATTTGAACTTCATTACTTCATAACGCGTGAAACACATTTCTTCTGGCTTGCCAGGCTACCGCTCACATTTAGCCTGACAATCCAGAACCCACGCATCGCACATCGCTTGAATTGGGTCTGGTAAAACCAGGGTCGGAAAACGTTAAAAATAAAACGTGTCAATCAAATCGTGTTATCCAGTCACTGCACAGTAGGTGGGACAAGTGGCATGGAGGCGTGACAACCAAACTCCGCCCACGTCTTGCATAGCCCGGAGAAACTTTGCCCACGTCTTACGTAGCCCGTACAAACTCTGCCCATGTCTTGCGTAGCCCGCAGAAGGGCTACGCAG
Source organism: Bregmaceros cantori (assembly GCA_900302395.1). NCBI lineage: Eukaryota > Metazoa > Chordata > Actinopteri > Gadiformes > Bregmacerotidae > Bregmaceros > Bregmaceros cantori. Next base: position 7,121 of record OMKY01208924.1, read on the forward strand.
GATTTCTGACCTTGTTACAAACTATAAACTAGTTTTGGTGGAAACTCAGCGTTATGCCCCGCTGCTCGAGACATGTTGAGAATGTGGCAGCTTGGGTTTATATTCCCGAGCCTGCTCATTGACAACGCCACACCAAATAAAAGACCATATCTGACACGTAGAGATCAAACCGCCACACCATGCTTGGTTTTCCACTTTGGAAAATCATTTCGGCTTCTCTGTGTTTGGGTACCGGCCCAGCGACCACAGCTTCCTCGCTGGGGCCTTGTTGTGTCGGACGACGCCGGCACAAGGCATGTCGGCGTCTTACGTAAGGGGATCTTTTCTGCCGTTGCCGGGCAAATTAGAATAAACAAACAAAAGATTTAGTTTGCAACAAGCTTCAGCTACAAACGCACACACGTTCAGTGTCACCAGGACTTTTCCCGGTTGTCGAAAAATAAAATGGCTACACATATTTTTAAAATTATTTTTGCAGATGTTCAAATTCATTAAAAACGTTAACATTGGTCAAAGGAATGATTCCGTCCCAAGCCTTATCAAGATAAGCAGTTGATTACTATGTCCTAACGGCAAAACTAGAGAGAAGAATTCAGGCTACAGAGATGAGATGTTTCCATAGGCTCCTCAGAATCTCATATAGAGAACACATCACCAAAGAAGAAGTGAAAGCCAGAATAAAACAAGCCATCAGACTAAATGAAGATCTACTAGCCACAGTAAAAAAACAAAAATTAAAATGGTACGGACATGTCACGAGATCCCAAAGACTCTCAAAAACAATCCTTCAAGGCACAGTGCCAGGTGGAAGGAGGAGAGGAAGACAGAGAAAGTGATGGGAAGATAGAACAATGAGAAGGTTTGGACAAGTTGCAGGCTGACCCTAGGTTTCCATTGCAGGGTGTCTTGTTACCGTCCGTATACGGTCCGTACTGTTGCGGTCCGTATGCCATTCGGTTGGAAAATGCAGTTTCCATTGTCAACAAATGCGGTGTGCGGCGCATTGGTATTCGCGCGTGAACAAACATAACACAATAACACCCACTTTTCATGCAGTCCGCCCCATTCAACTGTGCGCTACTTGCGCAAACACCATGCACCACCTGGACCTTTCGAAGCGGCCGTTCGGCGCAGGAGATATCTGTGTGTGTGAGTGTGTGTACACAAACGCGTGCAGCAGGCTGCGACGGCACCGATGCGTGTGTGCCTGCGTGCGTACTGCACTGTTTTGTGTGTGTGTGTGTCTGCGTGCGTACGGGCCCTGTTGTGTGTGTGTGTGTGCGTCTGCGTGCGTAAGGGACGGTTGTGTGTGCATCTGCATGCGTATGGCACTGTTGTGTGTGTGCTTGGACTGTTCGAAGCGGCCGTTCGGCGCAGGAGATATCTGTGTGTGCGTGCGTGGGTGTGTGTGTGCGTGAGCGTGCGCCGGATCTCGGAAAAGAAAAGACAGGAAAAGTACAGAGTTGTGCAAAGGGGAGACACACGCACACACACACACACACACACACACACATATACACACACAAACGCGCGCGCAGGAGGCTACTTCGGTAAAAACTTTGAATAAATATTTGCAACAAACACATGAACACGTTTTCATTTCGTTTCATTCGGCTGACTGTCGGCTTTGGATGCCGACAGTCAGCCGATTGCTCAGCTCTGCTGTCAATCACTGAGCTCACGGGCCCGCCCCCTCAGTACGTCCGTGTACGTGCGTTGAAAAATCAAAATAAATCATTTTCTGCGGCGTCCGTATACTGACGGTGCGTCTACCGCACGTATTTCAGTGCAATGGAGCATGCTCCAACGGTGAACACATTGAAAAAAAACAGTGGTTAAAAAAAAATCTCTGCAATGGAAACCTAGCGTGAGTGACACCATGCGAGTGGCCGAGGCTAGAGAGAGATTGAGAGAGATGATTGCAAAGTCTTCAGTGGCCCCTCAACGGTCAGCCCGTCCACGGGATACTTTATGCTTTGCCAGGCAAATTAGAATAAACAAACAAAAGATTTAGTTTGCAACCTCTTTCAGCCACAAATACACACACACTCGCAGACGTACACAAACACACACTGAGATGCACACAAACAGACACTTATTCAAAGGTGTCAGGACATCCTGCGTGATATTTTGGAAAAGCGGTTGTTTGTCCGTTCTCCCGATCAAGCTGGAATCAGGTGGGATCTACCAGAGAGATTCTTGTAAAACCAGGCTACTGATAGACTGAGAAATTGTGGGTCATATTGTTCTGTGTGTTTCTGTTTTGTTGTCGTGAAGCACCTTGTCTCTCGGAGAGCATCATCCGCGGACCGCCCATCAGCTGCGCTTGGAGAAGCGGCGTCCGCGGGACTCCCATCTGCTGTGCCCGTCGTGCATGGGCTGCCCTGCTTCAGGGCGGACACAGTCCCAAAGTCTTAGTCCAAGGCAAGGTCCTTCATGTCTCATTGGACTTCATCAACACAACCCTCTGTCTCCAGCCAGACTCCAGGACACCGGCACCCGATCCCAGGGTGCTTAGCCCCTTTTTTTCCGGAATACCTATTTTCAGCCAAGTTATGGGTCTTGGGGGTTAACCCCCTTACCCTAACGCCTACCCTACACCTAACCCCCTCCCTAACCCCTAAACAACATTTAACTTCCACTTCCCTAACCCCTACCATCACCCTAATCCCTAAATGACCCATCATTTTTCATAAAATAGCAATTTAATAGCAATTTCGGAATGTAGGGATTTCCCCTCCCTCAGGGTAGCCTGACATTGAGATGAGTACCTCGACTTAATGGAACTTTGACACAAACTTATTTCTGAACTTACAATTGTAGGGTTTTTAAACCCTATAATTCTCATCATTCTTTGAGTCTTTAATACAATAGTATTTGAATAATAAAATGTATTATATTTTGTTGTTTCCTTTATCCTTTTGTAAGGTGACCTCGAGATGAAATTAGAGATCCTATGATTGTATCGGAAGAGATGCATCTGTGCATGCACACAGCGAGTGTGAATCCCCAAAATGATCCACTTATTTTGTTAGGGTTAGGTTTGTTATGATTCTTGGTGGTAGTTCTAACAACTACCAATAAAACATGCAATATGAATGTAAGAATGTATGGATGCATGTAAAGGTTAGTGGACCCGCCTACCGGGCCCGCGCCCAAGTCTTAGCCAAGTTCCCACAATAACAATTGCCTACTAGGCTTTAAGCCCTAGAAGAGTGTTGTTTGAACGCTCACAAAACGCCAGGGCTACTGGCAAAATAACGTGAGCATGAATGGAGACTCACAATAATAATTTCGATCAATACAGACAGATGGCATATGCAACTCGATACGATCGGGCCGGCCAGCTGGTCTCATAAACACAAAGGAATTAATCCGTACGAGAGTATAGCAACGCGAGACAGTCGCAACGTTACTGTGTCTTAATCACTGACCAGCCGGTACTTCTCCAACAGGATTGGAGAAGAGACTACAGAGTTATTGAGTTGCACATCACTGCATTGAGTTGCACATCACTGCATTGACGAAGCAAACACACATACCAGACAGGTGTGGAAAAGATCGCATTTAGCACTAACACCTGCTTGTCGGCAGAAACCATAACTGCTTGGTTTTAAGAGGCAGAGTAATTAACCATTGGATGTTGAAATAGGAAATACTCAGCCTTTAGTCCAGGATAATGAATAATAAATAAAATTGAGCTAAGCAATGGTGAGATGACCACAAATCCAATAAAAATTAATGAAACATTTAGGTCATTCTATGAATCCTTATATAATACTGAATACCCAGAAGTACCCATACTCACATCAAAATACTTTTCTTAATAGTTTAACCATCCCCCTGATTTCTGTGGAGGAGAATAATAATCTAGAATCACATATCAATGTAGAAGACATTTCTGGACCATTGGGTGGTAAAGCGGCTGGACCTGACTGTATTCCTAGGGACTTTTATAAAATATTTAAACAGCAATTGATTTCTCCATTGCTAGATATGCTCTTAGAGTCATTTGAAAACGGAAACCTCCCACCCTCATTGCTGGATGCCTTGATTGCTCTTATACCTAAACCTGGTAAAAAAAAACCACGGAGTGTGGGTCTTATAGACCTATTTCTCTACTGAATGCCGATGCTAAAATAATTGCTACGGTGTTGACAATGACATTAGAGAAAATACTTCCTGATATTATTCATTGAGATCAAAATGGTTTCATTAGAGGGCACCAAGGATTTCACAACACAAGGAGGCTACTCAATACAATCCATGAGTTTGATGGGCAACGGGATACTGCCATGCTATCTCTCGACGCTGAAAAAGCATTTGATGGAGTAGAGTGGGCATATTTAATGGAGGTGTTAAAAATGTTTGGTTTTGGTGAGTATTTCAGTAAATTGATCAGTACATTGTCAAAAGATTCTAAAGCCATGATCGGTCCAAATCAAAATATTTCTACTCCGCTCAACCTATTCCGGGGAGTGAGACAGGGTTCGCCAATCTCGCCCTTGCTCTATGTCATTGATATGGAACCACTTTCAATTGCAGTGCGATCAACTCCCTCAATTAAAGGGATCAAACTAGGAGGTGTTGCACATTGTGGTGCACTGTTTGCGGATGATGTGATATTATTTCTATCAGACTTGGGCAACTCCATCCCTACTTAAGCTGCTGGACCAATATGTTAAAAACAAGTAGAAACAGTCACTTATTTGGGTATTGAAATAACTACCACAATTAATTTAATCAGTGGGAAAAATTATGAACCGTTATTAAACAATGTTTCCGACTGTATTACACGATGGTCTTCAATACCTTTGTCTATGCTGGGAAGAGTAAGCGTAATCAAGATGAATGTGCTACCAAAATGTCTTTATATTTTTCAATCTGTTCCTTTGCCACCACCTTCATCTTTCCTTTCCAGTATTACAAAGTTAATATCAAAATTAATTTGGATTAACCGAAAGCCACGGCTTAGATTGCCATTGCTATATTTGCCATATGAATCTGGAGGGTTGAAACTACCAAACTTCTAATATTATTACTGGGCAATTAAGAGCAGCAGTGTATTGGTTTTCAAAAGACAGTGTGCTATCTTGGATAAACATAGAGTTAACTTCCGCAGGAGGCCTTTCACTTGATAATTTTTTAATATGTTGCGCCTCTTAAAAAACTGAAAAAAGTACCAAATCCGCTTGTCAGAAATACTATTCAATTATGGTATGAAACGCACGAATATATGAAAGATACCCCACTTCTTTCTTATCATTCTCCAATCTGGAAGAATACTAACTTTCCCCCCGCTAGTAATGACGGAGGATTCAAAATTTGGTTTACTAAAGGAATTACTAAAATTGGCAACCTATATATGCTCTCCTGGGAAGAGCTTAAAAGAGAATATGACCTGCCGCGGAGTAACTTTTTGAAATTCTTACAAATAAGAAGTTTTATTACAACCGTACATAAAAACACAGCACAACCGAAACTCTCCCGACTAGAGGATTTCTTTTCTAGTGATTGTGGTGACAGACATCTGGTATCTAAAATGTATAAAATTCTACTGTATAATCATAGGTACAGTACAAAAATTATTAGACACCGCTGGTCAAATGATCTGGGAAAAGACATCACAGAAGAAACATGGCAAAATATTTGTGTAAAATCCCAAACTCAAACCATACATTCAAAACTGAGATTTTTACAGTACAAGTGGATTACGTGTACTTACATTACCCCTAAAAAAATCCACAAATTGAATCCCAATATATCAGATGTCTGTTACAAATGTAACGTGCATAAAGGAACTCTATCACTGCTTTTGGCAATGTCAACACTTCCAGTCTTTTTGCCGAGCAGTGGTGGACTTGGATGTTAACAACTCCTATACTGCCTGATCCTGAGCTCTGCATATTGAGTGTATACCCCGAAGAATGCAATCTGTCGACTACTGAAAGGAAACTTGTAGACTTCTCTCTATTACATGCTAGGCGCGCCATAGCGCTTCAGTGGAAAAAACATGGCAAGCCCTACAGTAACTATGTGGCTTAAGGACCTCTCATCAAGCCTCACAAAGGAAAGACTCACATATTCCATGAAAAGGAAGATGTCGGAATTCCACAAGATCTGGGACATATTCTTGGACTTTCTTAAAAATGTGGACCTACCGGATGTGGTCTGATGCAAAGTATTTTTTGTTTTTGTTACATGTCTCTTTATTTGTATTTTTCTATCCATGCTATTTTGAAAATTTGAAAATGCTAATAAATGGTCACGTTCTGCGTGACTGAGTTTTTTTTTTTTTTTTTAAGCGAGAAAGCCAGAATAAAACAAGCCATCAGACCATATGAAGTTCTACTAACAACAGTCAAAAAACGAAAACTAAAATTGTGCGGCGACATCATGAAATCCCAAGGACTCTCAAAAACAATCCTTAAAGGCACAGTGCCAGGTGGAAGGATGAGAGGAGGACAGAGAGCGCGATGGGAAGATAACATCCAAGAGTGGACAAGTTGCAGGCTGTGTGTGGCAGAGGACAGAGAGAGATGAAGAGAGCTGGTTGCAAAGTCTTCAGTGGCGCCCCAACGGTCAGACAGACTACGGGATTGATGATGATGATGATTACTATATCCGTGATCACTAAAAGTGGTATTATTGAACCGTGGGCAGCTGCAGCTTGAACAGCAGCAGAAATGTCAAAGAGCGGAGAATGAACATCCCAGCGCGTCTGAGATGCTTTCACTCAACACACATGTTGACACGAACACACATTGACATACGCATAGACATTGACATGCACACGCACGCACGCTGACACGTTGACGCGCACACACCCGTGCCCGCACCAATGTGTTAACATCACACAAACAACTTCAGAGCCGGAGACTGGCGGGCATTTGGACGAGTGCTTGTTCAGGCACTGAACTGTGACTCCATATTTCATCACACACACACACATTAATGCTCACACACAAATATATACATAATAGATAGATAGATAGATAGATAGAGAGAGAGAGAGAGAGAGAGAGTGGGAGAGAGAGAGAGAGAGATACACAGACATACAGATAGAGATAGAGAGATGTTAAGTAATGAAGTACAAATACATAAGTACTGTGCTTAAGTACATTTTTCAAGTAACAAGTACTTTTTTTTTTTTAAGACGTCAAGCGCTGTTTTTCATTCTTTTATTGAGAGAGAGAGTGACAGAATTAAATCGGAAACAGGGATGAAGAGTCGGGGGGAGACATTGTAGAAAAGCCGGCGGGATTAGAAACCGCGGCACTGCTCGACCCATGGTCCGTGGGCACCACTCTGCGACCCCCCCCCAACCCCACGCAACTAGTACTTTTAGAAGTA
>OMKY01208925.1:0-24477 GCA_900302395.1 Bregmaceros cantori
GAAGGAGGAGAGAGAGAGCGAAAGAGAGAGGGGGGAGGGGGTTCGTGGCGTGGGGGAGGAAGGAGAGAGAGGGAGTGAGAGATATATAGAGAGAGGGGGGTGGGAGAGAGATGTGTGAGAGAAAAAAAAGAAAAAATCAGAGAGAGTGGGGTTTAATGTTTAATAACAAATGTCAACAGTAGTAGTAAATACCTGATAGACGGTTAATTTCAACTCGCTGATCAAGACACTGGTCCAGGCTGCTGCAGCTGTAGTCAATCTAATCATCGGTCTGCTGGCTGACGCTAACAAGCCTGACACACGACTTGTAACCTCAAAGCTCTAGAAACGCCTTGATCGTTTTAGCCCGGACGATCACTCACCCCCGTTCGGCATAATGTTCAGTCAATTTGCAAGGTAGGCCAAAGCATGGTACCCAGGGTTGAGAACATGTTTGGAATGCTTTTACAAATTGCTTTGAATCAAGGTCTAACAAATTTGAATTTGAATTTTAAACTGCAGCTGTTCAACTCATGATATAGCCTTAAATCGAACTGAATTAAATACAGAAAAATACTACACATTAAGTTATTTGTTTAATTGATTTTGTTTGTTTACATTTTTTAATTTAATGGAATATAATTAATGTCATATTCTATTACCGTTTGGATCACGTAAAATGTTTTTTCTAAAAAGTAGTCAAACTAACCCCTCCTGAACCTTGATTGTAAATAGAGATGAAAACGACACTATTTTCATCCTCGAGCATGTAGTCCAAAAGTATTCCACTAGATGTCAGTACAACTACCTACAATATGGCAGTTCCAAGAATTTTAATTGTATTTATTTTTAGGGGCTCCTGGCTTGCTGTTCTTATCCTATGCACCAACCAACCATCTCACGAATGTAAGAAACTTTGTTATGAGCGATTTCTTTTTTAATTTGATCATGCAAAAATTGTTGTTATTATTATTATTATTATTATTATTATTATTATTATTATCAGTGTCGATACCATTGCTATCTTTTATATGTTTGCTTGGGATGAAATTAGCTCAAATGAAGAAAACGCATAATGTGATATTGAATAAAGACAGTAGTTCAATGTGAAAGCATTTCATATTCATATCTGTGCTAAATATTACATTTACATTACGTTGAAAACAAGGTTTGTTTAAGTCCAGCTCACAAACTACAGCGGATCGGTTTTTGGCATCTGTCCACTCTCTGAAATCAGTATTGGGGAAACAAAAAAGACATCATATTTGTCGGTCACTATTTGCAATGTGCAGTCACTTACTCAGATATTTAGTCAGTCAGTACTAATCAGTTTCTCATCTGTTATTACTGGTGGCAAAATTAGGTAAAACACATTCACATATTGTATCCCAACAAAAGACACATTCCTAAACATAAATGTCAACCAAATTGGGTAAAATGTGAGGTCTGCCATACATGTATTTGATTTGTAGATAGTCTAGGGTAAAGCAGAAATGTGTTTGTTGAAGATTGTGTGGTGTATAGTACTTGTGTAGAGGTATGTGTGTAATGAGGAACACAGCCCCTAGAATGATGCTCTTTATTCATCAATGGACAAGGCAGGAAAGAAAGAACACTGAACTCCCTAGTGTCTTGAGCCGACAGCCCAGGGGTGTGTGTAGATGACATCACAATGCACTTACAATCGCAGACACAGCAGTTACAATTGCCAAATATGGACATGCAAGTGGTGGTTATAGGCTGTCACAGTGTCTACGTGTGTATGGAATTTCCCCAAGAAATACGAACTGCTACACTTGAGTATTAATGATGAAGTGTGATGCTTGAGTATCCTTCGGATGCATCTTTTTTTTTGCTGATGCAACTTTGTACTTCCGGTTTTTACTTTGTTTCCCAGCTGACTGGGAGCTGGTGGTTTTCTCCAACAAATTAGTTTTTATTTCTTTCAGGTGTGGAGGTTGACGGCTATAGACTGGTAGAGTTTGACCAAGCGGCTGCCGAGCGGTACTTTGCAGAGCTGCAGGAAAAGCATTCACAAACATCCATTATGCGCTCCTTCCGGAGAAAACCATCACTCTCGGGCTCCCTCAGCCACCTTGATGAGGTGCTGACAGTCTCCGGTCCCAAAGTCCAACTTCTGGGCCATAAGCAGCCCCCAGGGTATGGTCTGTCTGCAGCTGGAATCATTGTTTAATTAGCGGGCTTGATCACAGTCTAACAGTAAAGATAGGGATTATATTCTATTACTTTTAGATTACTCTCAGACAATGAAGACAATAACCGCAAGGTAAGAGAGTTGACTCTTTCATTGCCGTAGACTTCCACAGACGTCCTAAAGGAAACGAGAACGTGTATGAGAACATTTGGATGTGCGTTCGCTCCCTGCAAGCTTTCCCCGTCCCCTGCTAATAACAATTACTGGTGGGTGTGTACTCCCACTGAAAAGACATCTGCAAATATTGTTCAAAACATTGCACAGTGGCTTAGAGTCCAATTTTGTCAGAACTGTGTGCAACATATTTTTGATTTATTTTATTCCCATGCAGAAAAACATATATGACAATTCTATACAAAATGCATCACCCATCCTCTTAAATGCCTCCAGGCTGTCTGAGTTGGCTAGACCAGCTCCTCATGCTGAGGTGGTGCAGCTGGCCAGAGCTGACGGAAGTAAGAGATGGCGATCTCTCCAAGCGGAAAGCCAGGCAGAGATGGAGCAGAACATTCGGTTCCCCACCATGTTGGACTTCCTCCAGCATGTCGAACATCTTAAGAACAGCTACATGACTCCAGAGGACGCTGAGAACAAGTACGCTCAGACGCTGGCCGCTCTGAGGAACAAAGTTCAACGGGCTGAGGAGAATGGTGGGGAATAAACACCTTGATCTGATGTTAACTTCTCTGTACTGTGAAGTGCTATTGATCTTTAAATAAACAATGAATGCAGTTTATATTCAGTTTTTTCATTTGATTCTCCAGATATTTTGTTGGATACTATGAGCCCACTGAGCTCAATTGATAAGGTAGGATGTACCAGTACAATACATTAGGGTTAGGTCATATTTTCATATCATAATATTGTAAATTAAAAATGCCATGGTATCCATAGCTCGATATGCTGGAAAGCACTCATACGCCTCAATGGCGCGTTAAATTGTGGGTTTGATTCTCCCCTCCAACATATATCTTGCCTTATCTTCACCTGTTTCCACTAACCCTCACAAAAAATAAGGAGAAAGAAAATTGCATATAAAGCAGAAAGTATTTTGCAGTATTTAGCAGCAATGCTTAAGGATTTGACTGAGGAGGACATTCATGGTCTATTCTTTTTCCAGACTGCTATAAAACTTTTTTCAGCGTACGTTTTGAATACAATAAAAATGCATACTTGTCCTCTTTTATGTAGTTTTGTATAAAATATGAATGGACCGGTAGTGATAATTCACTAGCCCACCACTTTGTAGTGGTGGGCTAGTGAATTATCACTACCGGTGGGCCGTCCACTGTGAGCGCCAGACTCAAAAGATGAAAAGATGTGTATCTTTTGGGAAGCTTCCAACCGGGCAAAGGAAACTGTGGAAAAGGTGGCATTGGCAGACTTATAATGAGGTCAAGGGGGCATTTGTTTAAGATTGTTTTTTTAATTATTGTTTTGGAAGTGAACTGAAAATTACCTATTGACACGGTGCAAAATTCCACATGTTGGTAACTTGTGAAAAAAAAGAATATTAACATTGTAATGATGGGGCGCCCCCAAGTGGGGCTTGGGGGGTGCAGGCAGGAGCACTCGGGGGATATACGCCTGGATGCAGTCAACAAGAGGGCAAACTTGGCTGGGTTTTGTACCCAGCATGCCCCGCGGCACCATTCACTACACTGCCCCACTCCCACAAGGCTTCCGTCTTCGGGAGCCCAGCTTCCACTCCACATGTCCCCCACCATGTGACCGAGCGGCGCAATCCCACTTCTGGACACCAATGTAATGATGGGGCGCCCCCACGTGGAGGAGCAGGCAGGAGCACTCGGGGGAGGGGGGCATCAATAACACGCCAAGCTTGGCTACTTTCCAAGCGTCATCCAGATCGTATATGTACAGCGCTGTCAGCAACACCTCAGTCACTAAGGGTTTCGTACCCAGCATGCCCCGCGGCAGCCAGCCGTGGCGGCACCATTCATTCCAAAATGTTTGGGATGAAAAGCAGATCTCTAAAACTCTAACTAATTTGTTAAAAAATACAAAGAACAAGAGCATTTAACAATATAAACATAAATGGAACCTATTGTAATGCTAGCGCCCCCTCGTGGAGGAGCTGGGGAAAGAGGAACTCGGGTCGACAATAACTGAGCCCAGTCATTGTCAAGCTTCGTTCTGACTCTTTATATAGAAGCGTGTAGGCACATGGAGGACCGCCAACGGTGGCGGCCCAGATTGCACCGCGCGTGCATTCACTACACTATGTTTCAAATTCGGATCATAGGGTATATAAACATAGGGTGTATAAACTAATCTCATTTTGGAAACCAGCTAAAGTTCAAAACCAAAATGTTATTTTAGGAACCAACATTTGTGAATAACGAATTTGGCAAGGATAAGGTCATTGTTGAGTCCGAAATCAGTTTGTTCATCTTTTGAGTGCAATACAAGTCTAATGTTATTGAATGAAAAATATGGAGCATTCATGTATTTGAATTGTGTTAATTTAAACTGCAGTTCTTTGGATTTTCTTCGAAAGAAAAAAAAGGAAAAATAAAAAAAGATTACTTCCTGCCATGGCGTCACTTCCGCCCAGGCCCTAAAATTCCATCGTGGTTCCGGTCTGAGGTCTCTTCTGCTTAAACGCCATCATGGGTCGCATGCACGCTCCGGGGTGAGTCTCGTTTTTCCCCCAAAATCCCCCTCTAAACTACCCGCCGGTCATCCAAGCTAGCGCCGGTTACCTCAACACACCCCTCCCAGGCTAGACACCGCGCGGTGCCGCGTTAGCATCGCGTGAAATTGCGCTTAAAATCGGTGCTAGTGTTGAAGCTAGCGCAGTAGCATGTGTGCTAACCGGGCGGTTAGCCTGCTGACGGGCTGCGTGGTTGGCCCAGTGTCCGCCACTGGGAACAGCTTTTACCGCGTGGTAGCTCTTCGACAACGCCGAGCTTCTTAAGTCAGTCAGTCATGTAGCGTTGTGTATATCTCCATGTCTGTTACTTGGGACACAGTATGAAGCGCGGGACAACAGCAATAAAAGCTCCATGATCAATTCGCGGACAGCTTGGAATGTATGTGTTACGTGAAGTTCTAGGGCTGTACAATCTCGCATTTTTTAAATGTTAATTTCAAAATAAAGGTACGAAAGGCTACCAACCCAATCGTTCAGAATGTGGTATTCCAAATGTCCCTAAATATCTAATGGGCGATGCGGTTGACTACTAGAGTATTTGTCATTGGGATTGGTGTTTTTATACATTAAGCTCAACTAGCTAAAGTTTAAATCATAGTAGCTATCTTGGTCACTTCATTTTACTCAACGTCCTTATCACAGCAGTGAGTTTATATTGTTAGCCAGCAGAAATGCAAATACGATCGATGCATGCAACAATTACTAGTTAACCGATATTTGAAAGTGGGGGGCTGATACAAATGTTAATGTATATTTTCCATGTACTTTTATCTGACTGCTATGCAAAAATTGTACGATTTTTTTTTCAGCTTGATGAATTACACTACTGTAATTCAATTTCTGAAGTTGGTTGTTTTTGCATTAACAATGGCTACTTGCCAGCTATAATTTGCTAATTGTTTACATTCTAAGAAAGCGCCCCACTGATAAGGTATGCCAAATGGACCAAACTTTATGAACTTGTAATCTGTTGGGCCCTAATGCTAATGTAGAAGTTTCATTTATTGAGGTTAGAAATCAATCGGATTCACCTTATTCAAACATTCTCACCTGTTCCAAAGTGCTGTACTAGCAGCTTTGAATTGACCTAAACATTCTCTTCCCTTTGTCCACAGAAAGGGCTTGTCCCAGTCGGCTCTCCCATACAGGCGCAGTGTCCCCACTGTAAGTAATGAATGAATAAGTGAAGGATCCCTATTTTGAACATATTGACGTGTAATAGATGAATAGATTTGGTGTGGTGAAAGGAGATTGTAATAACCTTTGTTTTTCCACAGTGGCTGAAGCTAACGTCCGATGATGTCAAGGAGCAGATCTTCAAACTGGCCAAGAAGGGTCTGACTCCATCTCAGATTGGTATGGCCTGACTCGTCAAAGACGAGATTACTATTTTTGATCTATTAATATTTCATAATGGAGGGTGTACTGTCAATGTATTGCAGGTTGACCACTGGCATGTCCACTTTTACTATTGTCATGGAAGAGCCTACTCATCCATGCTAATGATAGCGTTTTGTTTTTCCTCCGAAGCTTCTTAATGCATTTGCACGTAAGTGTTCAGTGTTTTGAGTGAATCGTTTGCGCCATGACACTTGAAATGTAGACTTTGGGAGCATTGAATTATGTAATTCAATGATTGATTTTCTATTAAATCTTTTAAATTCAATTGTCTTATTTACTTTAGTGTTCAACAATCGAGTCTTGAGTGCTCTCATTTAAAACGAATAGTGACTGTTGATTCCATGCACAGTTCTTTGTCCTCTCTTGGTTTGTGAAGAGCAGTGATATTTCTCTTGTGCTACACTGACCAGAGGTAAATTAGCAGACAGGCTGCCATGTGCCTCGTCTGCCAGTCCCCTCTGTACATGACTTGCAGACGCAATTACTGTTCACAGTGGCAACGTTTGTTTTTACTGTTAGGACATCTGATTTTCAGAGTGCAACTGCTGACTGAAATTCAACAGATACTTTGCCTCAATGTGGCAATTGGCACATATACATTAATATTATCTACAGCCTTTTGTCTGAACTACCTTGCTCCCAAGCAAATAACTTTTTATTTTTTGGAAGTTGGCACAAACTTGCGTCTGACAATCAACATTTGTGTATTTTCCATCTTGACTGCTGTGTTCAGGTGTGATCCTGAGGGACTCCCATGGTGTGGCCCAGGTGCGCTTCGTGACTGGCAACAAGATCCTGAGGATCCTCAAGTCAAAGGGTCTGGCCCCGGACCTCCCAGAGGACCTGTACCACCTGATCAAGAAGGCTGTGGCCGTCAGGAAGCACTTGGAGAGGAACAGGAAGGTGGGTCTGCTTAGTACGCCGTGATCGTTGTGACGGTGCCTCATTGTGGGCTTTGGGCGAGGTGTTGGCCAATGCGACCTGATTCTGAAGGATGGTGTTGGTCGTGGAAAGCGAGCCGTGGAATTGATGAAAACTATTGCCGCTCTAGAGCAGCAATCGTTTCATCAATTGTACAACTTGTGCGTTTAACCCTTAGGTGCTGTTGAGTCCTTGTAGCAAGGGAAACCAATCTACTAAAATTGAAATGTTAGTACACAAGCTTCAGTAAATAGTGAGACATCACAATTTGCAAATTGATAGATAGATCTCTGATAGATAAAACATTAATTTCCTATATTTATAATCAAGTTTTTACCCAGAATTTAGGTATAGAATTTGGAGAATCTTGCGAGGTAAATTGATTTACATTGGACATTGCAGTGCTTACTGACTTCACCTGACAAATTGGTTTGGGTGGCTTATTTTTTGTAAAGAAAATAAAAATCTTGTTGTGAAATGTGTTTCATATGGATTGATCATAGTCCTCGTTAACAGACTAGCTGCTATATGCCGGATTTCCACATTCATTTGAACCATAATGTTGTGCTCTAGTCATTAAATGTCTAACTTGGTTTTGTATTTTCTCTTTAGGACCGTGATGCCAAGTTCCGCCTGATTCTGGTCGAGAGCAGGATCCACCGCCTGGCTCGTTATTACAAAACTAAGAGGGTTCTGGCTCCCAACTGGAAGTAGTACGTATTGCGTTTTATCAGTAATTGTCTTTGATGGGTGTTTTGGCTCCCAACTGGAAGTATGGCTTTCTTGATAATCATAAAGATGAATGTCTAGTGATATTGACATGGTTTAATTGGTAAATGCAGATTTGACTGTTCTGTTAGGTTTAAATGACTGCCAATTAGGCTGTATTGTCAACCGCTTTACTTGACATTGCTGACACATTGCGCTGACCTTCATGTTAACCCAGTTACACTGCTGTTTGTCTCGAGGTGTTGGCATGTAAAACATGTAAACTCCAGGGTTGCGGGCACTTGACATCTATAAAAGGTCTGGCTGTTTGAAAATGGGTCAAATCGGTGTCATTTGGCAATGTCAGATTTTTGTTACCAAATACTGAATCTGTTGCTCTCGATTTTGGCAGCTCACTATTTGATTTCACATTTGAGTCTTGTTTTACTGTGTTTTTGAAATTGAAAGGATGTGTTGAATGGGAAGCAACTCTTTCCACACCTATGTTGGCTTTTTGTAAGTTCTAGATTCAGGTCAACATTAACGTATTGTTTCACATGATTACGTTTTTGTGGTGTTATTGTAGCACCCTGATTTGGAACAAATAAGTCCTTTTTTAGATTTGACATGCACAGTTCTTTGTCCTCTCTTGGTTTGTGAAGAGCAGTGATATTTCTATTGTGCTACACTGACCAGAGGTAAATTAGCAGACTGGCTTTCATGTGCCTCGTCTGCCAGTCCCCTCTGTACATGGCTCGCTGACAATACCGTATGTTGAGTGCTAACTATTATGGAACTTTATCTGACACTGTCTTTCTCCCTCTTGTCTACAGCGAATCCTCTACAGCTTCTGCTCTGGTGGCGTAAATTGTTTTTGGATAATAAAAAATGTAATTCCACACAGCAGACTTGTTTCTTATTTCATTTGAAGGGATCATTACAGTACTCGTTGACTGACCACTGAGTGGCATGTTTCACCATCTCCAGTTGTAGCAGAATGTGCACAAAAACTGGTTTAGATAAATTGATTCAAAAGACGGGACAAACCCTTTTATATACGCTCTAAAGTTGGCCATTAACAATGGGGAAGGGAATTGGGTCATAATAAAATGATATGAAGTCTTGATTGTGAAAGCTGGAAAACTTTGGATGGTAAAGAGAAATAACATTTTTACAAGGGTATGCATGGATTCATATGGCCCTGACATTAACATTCCTTGGGTGCATGTTGGAATGACTTGTTAATACATGCTGTTGGCCTGCCATCCGTAGGACTGGTTAAAATCTTGACTGGTCGATAATTCAGGAAATGGGACAGCCTTTTGTCAAATGAATCCGTCGGCTACTGTGGCCAATCCTGTGAAATCCGTATTCTCCCCTGCATGGTTGACATTGCGGAAACGTCACAGGCTACTCTCCAGTAACTGTTTACGGAAATAACGTTGGACCCAGGTCTTACCAATGGAACGCAAGCGCATCTTAGGATATCGTTTATAGCGGTTCGCATTTCTGGGGAAATGGTATACAACGTGGGCACTGACATTCTATCACCAGCACATTAAGGCCCATTTTTGAACTAACTCTCTCATCCGCTGTCGGCTTAAGACTCGATGGAATTCGGTGTTCCTTCCCGTTCCCGTTCTGTTGCTTGAATAAAGAGCTTTATGCTAGAGACTGGTTCCTCGTTCTACACCTAACACTTTTGAAAACATCAAATATACATTTGTTTGTCATATTCTATTCAAGCCATGTGAATCACTTTCCTATTCCCTTTCCCTCCGACATTGTTTTCGCTTTTCCTCATCCGTGTTTATAACGTTGACGTCATTGTCGGGATATTTCGGGTTCTTTCCCGTCGCCGCGACGCACTCGCCTCTGATTGGTCGACCTTAATGACTGACGGGGGTTCCCAGCCAATTGCCAAGTGGCAGGGGCGGCTCTAATGCCCTGACGTCACACTCCATACTACACATAGCTCGCTGTTGCAATCATTGGAAACACTTCGTACTGACGCCAAAATCGATACATGACTAGCACTTAGACCGTATACTCTACATCGTTACCGTCAATTTCCACAGTATAGGACGCAGTTAAGCTCTTGTTTACAATTTTTAACCTTGTTCATCTAAAATCGTGAACTTGAATTCGTGGATCCTCGTTACCGAAGACAGGCGAGCCGTGTTGTAAATTGAAACCGTCCCGAGGTTACAGCCGTATCGCCGTCGTATCGCCGACATCTAACGCCGAGGGATCTTTGAGATAAAGATGGAGCGGAGACATTAGCGCCCAGCCATCCGCGGGGAGATCCGACCAGCGAACACCATGAAGCGACTCGAGTTTTATAAAAACCCGAGAAGCCGCCGGTCCAGAGACGACGAATACCAGAATACGTGAAGGATTAACTCCCCTGTTTCGGACTGTGAGCGGCTTGTCATCAGTAGGCGGAATGGCAGCGATCGAGCCTGCGGGGAACAAGGCTTGGAGCCTGACGGCCACCGGAGCGGGGATGGAGCTGCTGCCCCGGACCAGACAGTTTCTGGCGGTGGTGTGGGGGCAGGTCTGCACCCTGCTGCAGATCATATACATAAGCTTTATGTCCGGTAAGAAATGTTTTTTCCCCATGTATATTTATCTATTGAAAAGTATTTTCAAATGGCACTTCCATTTTTTTACGTTATCTATCCATATTTTTCGAACGTTTCAGCGTCTTGATGGGATAAATTGATCATTTTACTTTTGCTGAAGTAACACGGCGACAAATCCACGGTCTGGAATCCGCAGCAGAATTTACATTTTAAAATGTCTTGTATTTCTAATTTAAATATTGTAATTGAAAACAGAACTGGGCAACGTAATCTTGTACGTTAAACGTATACATTTAACTGTTCCGTTGTTTATGTAAAGTAGGGCTTTTGGTTATTAAGCGATTAAACAACCAATCGCATTTAATTTATTACAAAACGATTAGACAGAAATTTGTGCTGGAAATACATATTCCTTCCATCGTAGGGCCATCATTTCCCAATACTGTACCTCCCGTGATTGAAAACCGACAATCAAAGAACATTATCGCCACTTTAATTTTTGAATACATTGTTCAGAATTTGTTTTGGGTCATGCACGTTAAACATGCTCTTGTAGAGGTATGTATGTTAGGGAATGGCACAGCCTCTATCATAAAAAGTTCTTTATTCCAAGAGAGTCAAAACAGAGTGAGGAGGGAACGAACACTGAATGCCCTCGTGTCTGGTAGACGGCGGAGGGGGTGTGTCGATGACATCACAATGAGACACAAAGACAGTTACACCAGCAGTTAGAACCAGCCATATATGGGCATGTAAGTGGTGGTCATAGACTGTCAGTGTCCACGTGGGTATAAAATTTCCCCCCAAAAAATGCGAACTGCTACACACTCATGCATGGGATAGCACCATATTACCTAGAAGCGCCAAGGAATTGCATAAAAAGTAATTCAAATAATTGACAGATGTAAAATGAATGATTTTCAAATAATGCGTTACTTAGAGCTGTCAAAATTTGGTTAACTGTCTATATAACTCTAAACTGCTGGTGCGTCCCCGCAGTGTTTCAGATGTTCCGTGTTGAGGTGCACCTGCGCTTCACCGACGAGACCGTCGAGCCGCACCTGACTGGGCCGGACTCCTTCCTGTTCTCCTCGCTGTTCGACGGGGAGAACGGGGTCATGGTGACCAGCTCGAATCCTGCCGCCGAGGCCCTCTGCCGGGGGCTAGTGGACGACCTAGTGTCTGCCCACGAGGATGTGGGGGGGCTCTTCCCAGGCTGGAAGGTCGCTGGCTGCTTCTCCAACGTGGACGATGACCGCAGTGGCAGCACCTGCGGCACTCACTGGAGCAGCGAAGACGACCAGGCGGCCGATTTCGACAGCGATGAGAGTCGCGCGCTGTGGAAGTCTCTCTCGGAGTGCAGCGACCCCTACAACCCCTTCTTCTTCTCCGCCTGTCTTTCCACCGAGCCCAAACGTGAGGCGAAGGTCGCGACCCCTGTCGATCTCGTGCCCCCTCCCTGGGTCTGCCGCTCTGACAGCGAGAGTAGTTGGGGGTCCGATTCTTCCGGGTCGTGCTGTGCAGACCTCCAGGAGAGCGAACAGCTCTGGGAGCTGTTCTCCAACCCTCTGGATCCGTACAACCCCATGCTGTTCACCGCCTGCACCACCAGCGCGCCTCCCTCGCACCCCGCTCCCACAAACACCACCACTACCTCCTCTTCCTCCGCTTCCTCAGACTTTGACGACGAGGAGGAGGAGCTGTGGAAGTCTCTGAGTCGCAACTCTGACCCCTATCATCCCCTCAACTTCCAGGCTTGCCTGAACAGCTCCAGCACAGCTGGTCGGACACTGACGGACGATGAGCGGGCTGGACCTTCTCCTGCCCCAGAGGAGTCCAACAAGAAGGCCAAGACGAAGCCCCGGCCGGTGCTGACAAACCGTATGCCGCCGAGACATCGCCACCCAACACAGACGCGGCTTATCTGGAAAAAGCCGGTCCAGCTTTCTGACTCTTCTTCGCCTGGTGCTTCTGTTCTGAGACAGAACCAGACGAGGACAACCACCTCAAAACCCAGCTCCAAGCAGGTAAACATGTAGTGCAAAATAACAACTCCTTATGTCGAAGAGAATTCTGCTACTCATGAACAATCTACAATACCTGCGTACCATTAGTCTTAAACAGCTGCAATACATAGACACTGCCAGTAGTCTTAAACATCAATACATGTAAACAGTCAGCAGTCTTGTACATCTACAATAGCACTTGCATACTACTAGGAATCTAATACACCCTTGAATGCTCACAACAGTGAGTAAAACAATTAATACATTCCAAAACCATGTCATACGATGAATGACGTATCAAACTCGCAGATCAGATAGAAATAAATAACTCCACAGACTGACATCGCTCAAACCGATAATGACAATAATCAAAAGCAGATCTCTACATTTCCACGGTCATGAAAAGCATTCCCAGATGGGAAATCAAGGGATTAGTAGAAGGTAAAAAAGCAGAGGCAGACAACCCAAACGAGTGATATACAATTGTGTCAATTTGTGTGACCATCTACGAATGGTCAGGAGTTGACCTACCAACCCTTAGTTAATTTAGACGGGCATTACAAGACAGGATCATCATATTTCTATAGCTCCACTTGTAGCACACTGTGCAGTGTGCACCAACATGGTTGGTCCATGTGCTGTTGCTTCGGTTGTCTGCCCCTGCTTCTTTTACCCTCCCGTGAGTCTGATTTGTCATGTATCGCATGATGGCGGTTTTGGAATGTTTCAAATGGATGGATTAGAAGAAGGGATCCAAGTCCCAAACATGGGCAAACTGTAATCATGGTTTACGTTTATGATTGGATAAATTAAATTGAAACTAATTGTCAATCATTAGTAAAATAAGTAAAAGGGTTTAATTGTGTTTTGATGTAATGCAGTTATTTCAAATGTAATTAATAATATAGAATTATTTTCACGAAAGAAATTCCACAAGAATCAATATTTTTCCTTTCTTTACCTCATACTTAATTTCCAATTCCACAAAGTACCCTGCAATTCTGGCCAGTCAATGGTGCTGAACATAGAAGTGCCTTCGATTTTTAAATAATCATATAATTTTCATCACGATTTAACAATAATCTTATAGTGGTAACAATCTAACACATCTAACATGGACCAGTTCGTCTGGTCTATGTTTGTAACCCAGATCATCTCTAAGCCGTGCCCCACTGTGTTGAGTTCAGCTAAACAACTGCTGGTTGCCATGGCGACACTAGTCACATGACGTGACTGAATCAGCGGAAGTCACACCCTGTGTCTTCTCAGTCTGTGTCACACTGTGCTGTATGACAGGAAGGCTATATTTAGAAAACGTTTACTCCTTTATACCTTTTATTTTAATAGTACCAGCTGGCGGGTCTCAAAATTCGGTAAATGCATTATTCGATTCATCTTTTTTAATTGTATTGATCAATGGATTTCTTGGTGGTTTATGGTGTGGTACCACGATTTCAGCCACAGACACTTCCAGTTATTGGCACAGCGTTATTCTCAAACATTTCATTTATTTGGGTGGAGTTGGGTCCAGGAATACAAACGATTAAAGCAGATACTCCTGGGCGGTGAGAATGATAACAAGATATGAATGATATGAACATGAACACAACACATGTTAATGGTCAACTCGACAAAGCACCATGACTAGCACACGGGTCACCGCAGGCAGCATCTAAAAAGAGTAGTCGACACTGCAATGGACTGAGCTTAGCCTCTTACTGATTCAACACAAGATTCAGGATTCATTTTAATTTGCCATATTGCATATACATGACAGCAGTACACACACATTCGGGCATGAAACATCTCTCAAGATCGACAGATAGTGAACAAGGTCAACAACAAAAGCAGAAAAACACATACATTTATAAATTGGCACCGGCCTAGTCTCTCTACCGGCATAGAGTATCAAGCAGGGCTACCTCCTGCGTTCATTAGCATCACTGCTTGTGGGAAGAAACTGTTTTTCAGTCTAGAGGTCTTAGTGTGCAGGTGGTGCGTTGGCTGAGAGGTGTCTGCTACTATGTTTCTGGACCGGTACCTCACCGTAGCTGCCCATCCGTCCATTCATCGCAATAATATATGCATAATACATACAATGTATTTAATTGTTGAAACATTGTCATGATTCTCTTTCAATGAATAGTTTCAGTGTGTGCTAATGCTAACCAGCGTGCTACCTTCTCCCCACACAGGTACGCTTCTCTCCAGAAATCCACATCCACACCATGCAAACCTGGCCCTTCGCCCGGCAGGCGTGTCGCAAAGGACCCTGGGAGGAGATCGCCCGCGACCAGGACCGCTTCAGGCGCCGCGTGCGTGAGGCCGAGGACGCCATCGGACACTGTTTCACTGAGCAGCACCGTCGGCGAATCATGGAGCGGCTCGACGGACTGGACATATCCCTTTAAATGCCTCCCTGAAGCAGCTGTACTGGTTACAGACTTTTCTAAGCACTGCCCATTGACTGCTATGACAATTGTTTGTAGAGAACACGCTATGAAAAGTTGAATTGGTTTTTGAAGGAAAGTCCCACAGAAAACCGGGCTGATGCTTACAACTCCTACCTGTGCACACTCACTCTGGCACGCAGCAGTACTTTGTTAGCATACCTTGACCCTATGGACTGAAGCGGTGGTGAAAATGGAAGCGACTAAAATCTTTGGTCATGTAGCAACTCCGGAAAATAGGGGAAAAATGGAAGATGCTTCTATTTTCACCCTCATTTTTGGGTTCATCCTAGGCTATGCTGACAGAGTACTGCTGCGCACAGAGTGAGTACACACAGAGATGAAAGATGGTTCTATGTATCGACTCAGCTAAGATTAGGGAAGAACTTATTTTGGTCAGAATTTTCGGTGGGCTTTTCCTTTCAACTCCGTTGGTACAACCATGACAATACACACTAAAAATACTGAAAGTTGAGCTGAAAGCATGGATTAATGCGTTTGCGAGACTAATTCTTGACATTTTCTTTAGTGAAACTACTGCAGGTAACAATATCCTAACCATATCAATTACACAATGAAGTTACAACCGCTATTCTTAGGCCTTACTTAGTTTCCAAAGTTACTTTCAAAAGTTGTTTTCCAAATTCTGCATGCTAAAAAGTTATTGTACAGTATTTCTGGTGTGTATTGTGATTTTTTTTTCATGGCATTTTCTTTTTAAATATACTGAATAAGGGTAATTGCAGTATATTGCATTGTTTAACTATTTATTTCCATATCACATTCTTTTGTGATGAATATTGTTCCCTTTTGAAGGAAAATCTAATCCATGGACTGGTTTTAAACATTGATGACCTAGTTGACCACACCAGTAATAGAAATGATAACATAACCTTTGAGTTTGTGTATTGCTTTGCTAGGGAAACAAATTTGGGATTATGCTGATCCTATCCAACAATTTGGATTATAAATTTGTCAAGATCTCAAATCTTGTTTCTCCCAGCCCAACTTACCATCCTCTCCCTTAAATTTAGTTTAAATAGTAAAATCTGTACAGAGTTGTTGTGAAGCACGAGTCCTTTCTAACCGCTGTAGCACTTTGCTGACACCCTGTGAATGTAAAATGTGTTTTTTCTTTTTTTACTGCCTTATACGACCGTGTAATGTTTTATACACTGCTAAGCAAAGTAAGTTATTTCAAGTCTGTGCATAATCTCGTCCACTCTGTGTTTTTTCAAAGTGTGTGCGGCTGTCTGTGTGACTGTCCAGTTTTTAGTGTTTTATAATGAGTGAATTTATACGAGCAGTTTACCTCCGGCTATGCAAGTGTGCAAAAAGGCTGAATAAAACATTTGAAGGATTCCTGCAGTTAGACTTAATTTGTTATCTTGCCCCATACAGAGTCTTGTTGCTGTGGCTTCGATTACAGCACACTCAGTGCTATGAGATTGCTTGTTCAGTATATGACGTTGCGGTCATATACTGTACATCTGTTCGTCCCCACTCTCTCATCCCACTTTCACACTTAACGATTAGCGCTTACATAAAATCTGAAAAGTATTTGTCTGAACTCTCAATTATTTATTTTCTTAACGAGGGGATGAAATCCCCAAAGTAGTCACAGAAAATAACGGTGCACTACAATTTCTACTAAGCACTTTTATGCGGAGAGCAGGGCTTCAAACCGGTTCAAGGAACGGAAAACGAAAACAAACAGAATTTTGCAGAATTTTATGAGAAGCAGAAACGGAAACCAAAAAAAGATTTCTTCAACTGTTCTGGAACAGAAACGGAACATTATGAAATCCACAAAAACGGTTAAAAACGTTTTGTTTTAACATATCCTATGTCTGGGAGACTATTTCCGTCCACTTTCACTGTCAGTCATCAAGCCCCATGCATCTGGGGCTCCATCTTGTGGACAGACGAAGAAGTGAACGTAATACATTTGCACTGAAGTCCACCAAATATATTCTGTATAAACTATATCTAAATTTAACATTGCACAATATAAGGAACTTTAAGAACGAACAGAATTTTTGCGTTCCGAACCGATTCAGGACCAGTATTTTGGTGGCGGAACCATTCCGAGAACGACAACATTAATCATAGGCCTGCTTGAACCGTTCGGAACGGAACATTTTAAAAATAATTTCGTTTTCAAGCCCAGGTGTAGAGTCAAGAGTTTCCTTTTCTCAACTGTTTACAATTACTATCAAGTCCATTGAATTCTGTTGGGACGAATAGGGCGGGCAGCAAAGTACTTCCTGTTTTCAATAAAACCATTACTTCCTGTCCAGAAAGTTGCTAATGCTCATGTAACATGTTGAGTAATCATACATGTCAAATCCATGTATGTATTCAACATACTCGTTAATCAAGATTGATCAACGTGTGAATAAGAAAAGCTGGCTCATGTTACACCTTGCCAGCCTTCATTCAGATTGCATTGATACACTGCGGTCAACATTCACTACAGTATCTCATACGGTTATGACTATGGAACGATAGGGACCAGATAATAGCTGTGTCTGAAATCGCTCCCTATCCCCCATATAGGGCACTATATAGGGGGCACTATATAGGAGTTCTCAGTAAACCTTATATACCCCGCATCGCGAGACCTCTTAAAAATATAAACACACAGACATAGACTACCAAAAATGGCACAGCACGAGTAAATAGCAACTGGCCACGGCAAACAGTTATCAATATAAGTACTTTTGACTTTTTGTGACGATTGTTGAATTTTATCATTATATATGTTATAATTTTATATGTTAATATATAATTAATTTTTAATTAAAGTATATTAATTTTGACGCCGCCGACTCTAGTGTCTGAAATCTCAGCCGTTGCTGTTGAGTGCACTATAAGTGAGTGCACTATATAGGGAGTAGGTGATAGGGGATAGGGAGTGATTGATGACACAGCCACTGACTCATACATCAGACATGCTGCGTCAGCTGAACTTTAACCTACTGACTGAAGAATGTGACGTTGGGTGTTGTCGACATGTTCCAAAGGTGTGTGGAATCAATCCATGTGGTGGAAACCGTCCGTTCTCTTTTAATTTGACTTCATTGTGGGGACTGGCTCTGTGGCGCAGTCAGTTAGACCGCTGCATCCATCCCCATACAGTCTTGTGCCTGTGGCCAGGTCTCACAAGTCATGAGATCCCTTCCCCTCATCGACATAACTATGCTGCAGGTCTGCTTTGCCACTCTCTGAAAAAAATATATATAGTTGAGAGATTATTATGAAATGGAGGCAAGGAGACGACTGACAGCTAGCCAGATATCGGCAGAGTAGCCATAAAAATGACTTAAGTAAAAGTATTGTAAACTCAGCAAAATATTACTCAAGTAAAAGTAAAAAGTAGTCATCCAAATAGTTACTCAAGTAAAAGTAAAAAGGTAATCCACAAAAGGTTACTTAAGTAGCGAAAGTACTGAGTAACTTTCAGTTAAAAAAAATGAAAGAAATTAGGACAAATTGTCTTGTCTTTTTTTTTTTTTTTTCCGGCGTCAGCGCCGTTTTTCCATCTTTATTGGATAGGATTAGTCGGAAAATGGGTTAAAGAGATCGGGGGTAGACATTGCAGACAAGTCGACGTGCGTAGTCGAACTCGCGACACTGCGGACGCTGCGCCACTAACGTGAATGGGGTCGAGTTAGGTGAACATGAATGGGGTTGCGTTGGGTGCGGTGTCCATAACCACTCGGCCAACGCGGACCCCCAAATTGTCTTTTGAATATTTTTAATATTGATATATAGATAGATGATACAGAGAGATAAAGACCGAAAGAGAGAGAGGGAGCACCCGAGAGGGAGAAAGACCGATTGCGCGCGCGAGAAAGATATGACGCCAACATTGTGCCAACAGTTCCCAACAGGTGTCTCTAAAGGCCAAGTTAATGTAACCATTAGTGAATTGCTGACTTCTCAGTAAAAAGTAGTTTTTTTCTCCTCAAATTTACTCAAGAAAAATCAGAAAGTAACTTAAAAACTTTAAAAGTACAGAAAGAAATCGTAACGGAGTAAATGTAATGAGTTACTGCCCATCTCTGCAGCTAGCCAGATATGTAGCTACACAACGCAGGAGCTGTGCTAAAAATATGAGCTAATTCCTTTCCCTTCATGGTGGCCAGGAGGGTTGGACTGAGGCTATGACATAACAGCTATATGTTCAAAGAACTGCGCTGGCCACGTAGGCAGGAGATAAGTAGCTGTTCAAGGAACATTCAGGCTTCAAAGATTACCAATGATTCTAGCTGTAAACTGTTAAAGTATGTTACCTAGATAATAGGTTGAGCAGTGCCACAGGTTCTTATCCCCTTTCCGTCCTAGTTCCGCCCTAGTCCCAGTTTCCAAGCTAATCTCTCTTAAGAAAAAAAAAAGAAAAACGGCTCTTGCGCTTAACAAAATAACTACAAAAAAAACACCTGTTAGCTGGCTAACTGTTAGCTAGCTAGCTAGCTAACGGTAAGCGCTCTTACATTTAGGCAGGCTGCATCTACCAAAATGCTTGTGGGTTTGCCAAGACCACTTCGCCAAACAATGTTAGCACCACAAACCCCCACCATCTCCCCTGCTCTCTCCCCTTTACTCCCTCCCTCTCCCACTCGCTCGCTCCTCCTCCCTCTCGCTCTCCTCTCGCTCTCTCTCTCTCTCTCTCTCTCTCTCTCTCTCTCTCTCTCTCTCTCAATCTACCTCCTGAATAGAGAGAGAAGCTATAATAAAATATTGTAAACTATGGTAAGCGCAGCTATGGTAAGCAGAGTTATTCGGTCATAACATGATCATGTAGATAAGTCCTTCAACTGGTCAAACTGTGTCCACCGATTTCCCATGTGGTCAATGCTAAAAGAAGACCCACATCTGTTTTTAGGAACATGTCTAACTGGGATTGGATTCAAGCAGGAATTCAAAAGGGGAGGCCTGTGCTGCCCAGTAGCTCAGTCGGTTAGGCTGTGCACTGGAAAGCACGCATATGCCTTAATGGCGCAATGAGTCGGTGGTTCGAATCCCAACACCGATGTATCTCCCGCATGTCTACCCCCCATCTTCACCTGTTTCCACTAACCCTAATAAATAAAGCTTGGGAAAAAACAGCCTGAATGGGCTGGGAAAAACATTAAAAAGGGGGATGCCTGAGGTAAATGTTTATTTTAGTTGAAGTGATTTATAAATATAGTGGAGGTGTCACTGCAGGGGATGTTGTGCACACAAACACATTTAAAACAATAAAACACAGAGTACATCAGAAGAAGAAACTTTCCCAAAGAGCCTTGCTGGGAGGTTGGGAGATTGACAATTGGCACCGTTAGTGACCGAGGAGTCTGAATTTCACACAATATAAACCAGCGTGTTGGCAATATCAGGTTGTGCTTCACCATGTTACATAAATACAACTTCCAGATCACCTCCAAAACCTATTTAAGTTAAAAGTTATTAATTGTTATAAATTGTCAATCAGTGACATAATTCCATTATCACATTTTACAAGTAGGGACTTAAAGTATTTTTCAGCAATTCCATGCAGTGCAAGGCGTTTTACTCTCTTTAATTCAGGATCATAGAACATGGTGCTCTGAAAATGTCATGGGAAGCGGGTGTGGTTTCCTCTTAACCACAGCTTTGATGCCTGCACATTTACAAATTACAACGAAGACCTTGATTCGATTTTTTTGTTTGATAAAAAAATATTCTGAAAGTGCACTTAATCCTCTATTAAAGCACACATGCAAATACATATCTCAGTGTAGTTGAGGTGTTTATTTTTGCACTCCGATTACATGTAACCGAACACACAATTTTGGGTCATGAATATGCTATCTATCTGGTTTGACCGCTGTTGAGAGACTGTATTCACTAACGGGTACATAACAAATACAATAAGCCAAATGACCGTCAACCTCTGAGACAGAGGTATTGAATGGTGTTTTTGTGTCTGTAATCCCTCGGGCCGAGCGTGTGCTGGGAGTCTGCTGCAAGGCTGGTGTAAGATGAGTTATAAACAGCCATGATGAAACAGACTCCCTACAGTCCCCAATCAATTAGCTGCTGACAGGGAGTCGCTCCGCGCAGGGCGGGGTCTAGCTGAGGCCTTCTCTCCATACGGACTCCTTCTCTTTCAATGTATTTGGTTTCACACAGATTTTCCATCATAGATTATTTGTATTTTGCAGGATATGAATGAAACAGTCATATTTGGGAAGGGTTTACTTTTGGATTCATTCATCATTCATCAGAAATGAATAGTTTGGTATAAACGGCAGTTGTTCATCTCATAATATAGCCTGAAACCCCCACTGAATTAAATACATTCACAACAAATAAAAAAAAAAGATATTAAACTAGCCTTTTGCAATTATGTGATGTCAGTCTGAGGATTTTTTTATTTATTTCTTGAGCTAGGCGATGATTTGTTATCTGTCGCATGATGGGATTTTGCATTTTTTTGGGGGGGGACACTATTTCCACCTCCTTTTTGTGGTGACTCAATCTACAGGAGAGGAAGAAGTTAAAACACACAGTAATCTTTACTGTGTGCTTGTTGCAAAACAAAGACAACACCACCATGCCGCAATCTCATGCAATTCCAATATAATGCCGCGCGTCGCCATCCATCCTTGTTGCCTAGCAACAGCGGAGGCAGGCCCCGGCGACGCTGGTTCCCAAAAAGAGAGTGTCTAATGATGATGAGAGGGGAGTCTGCAGTGATATGAATTCACATTAATAACTACAGCAACTCAAGGACTCAAGCACTAGTCTTAAGTACTATTTTGAATTATCTATATTCTACTTAAAGTCCAATTTTATACTTTCTTCACTATATTTTGGAACAGAAAAAGTATGTTTTCTCTGCTACATTTTCAAGTAGCAGTGCCATTAGCTGTTCCTCTTATCTTGGTTGGTATAGTGGTTCGTCCAACGACCGGAGGGTCTGTTGTCCCCATATGTCCTTAGGACATATGGGAACAACAGATACTGAACACTGAACAAGATACTGAACACTGAAATTGTTAACAATGGGTCGTGGTTGAGCACCTTTAGTGGCAGCCATCACAATTGGTGTGTGAATGTGTACCTAATTACCAATGGCAAGCAGGTTATGTTTTTGGTCGAGTTGGTTGGTTGGTTTGTCCCCAAGATAACAGAAAAAGTTGTGCACGGATCTGGATAAAATTTAGCAGAGTTGTTGGAAGTGACAAACGGAAGAATTGATTACATTTTGGTGCATTTTTGTAGCTGCCGCTTGCCACGGTCACGTGACCAGACTTCCGGGTCGCAACGACCACAAGGAAATGTAGTTGGCTTGTGTTGAGCATGTTCGCCGGTGGCGTCAATCGCAATCGCGCTACTCTAGGAGCACTTGCATTGATAATGGGTTGCCACACATATTGCTAGCACTAAAAGTACTATTTTTTGGTACCACTACGGCGCATGTTTGCAATCTTTGAGTGCTTCTAGTTTCCTGTTTGGAATTATCAACTCACCCCCGGCCCATGGTGGGTGGTATTGTGAATCCGCCTGCAAATCACGTCTCTTTTCCTGCCTTTTGTGGGTCTTCTCACTACAACTACTCGTTTGAGTCCTTGATATCCACATCACTACAAGCTCATCATTACTTTACCAAATTGAGGTCAGTCGCAAAAGCAATTAAGTGCCAAGACGGAATTAGCTCACATAATGACTGCACCGGGAAAGGAAGAACACAAGCCATCTCTGAGAATATTTAAAATTCAATTAAACTCTGGCCTCAAACATAGCAAATTAAAAGCAGCAAATGAACAGATTTACATCAACTTTCACTTAAGAGGGCAGTTCCACCACCACACACAGATGTGTCTCTGTGTGGTGTTTTAAACAGTTTTTGAAGATGCTTATATCTAGTGGGAACACACGCCTGCCGCATCATTAAAAAAGGGATGGTAGGACAGACTAAGGAACTCTCTTCACGTACTAAAGAATGTTACAACGATAGACTGTATATAAAAATGGACACCGCATTCTTTTTGATGTCCGTGCCTACTTTGGGGTTGGTATGGGGGGAGCCTAGTCTCCTAAATCTGAGGCCTATGGGAATTCCAATGCAAATATTCTAATCTTAGCAGCCTGTTTTAACCTATTTATTTATTATTTTTATTTAATCTTTCCTAATTGATTTTTTAATCTATATTGCCAGGATAATTATCGGTTAATTGTATGAGGGGTTAATATTTTTTATTTCAGCTCCCATAGGCTCCCATTCATTCTGACGCTGTCGTTGGCGCCCCTAGCAGACAGTACCACCGGAAGAAGTCGCTTGTGGAGTGTCTCTCTCTCATATACTGTATAGCTCTCTGGATCTCTCCTCGTCTCCAGATATACGGGTACTTTCAATAATGGCAGCACGCATTTGGCTGGGATGACGTCATGCACACTGCGTCTACTTTATATACAGTCTATGGTTACAACGGACTAGGGAACTCTCTATACAGACTAAGGAAATCTCGACAAGAGCTTAGAGAAACATCACTGTCATATGGACTAAATTCATGAAAGGAGAAGATTGTTTGTAAAAGCTTGAAGATTAAACTAGCAAATTACTTTTAGTCTTTCCCCATGTCGGAGTGTTTGTATGTATTGGTGTTGTTTTGTTTTCTCCCACAAAAAAAGAAAAAGAAAATAAAAACATGCTTGACAGGAAAAATAGGCATGGTGGGAACGTAGGACGTGCTTTCCCACACCCAAAGGTCTGTACCTCACAAACTCATAATTGAATTATTTGCACAACCGATTCCATTTAACCAATGCCCTATACAGAGGCTGCTATATAAACACTGCAAGTGATTTATTAGTACGGGACAAGCTCAACACATTTGTACAGGAAACTTCTCTATAGAGTGATCTGTCCTCTATCTCCTCCCACCCTCTCTCCTTGTCCTCTATCTCCTCCCTCCCTCCCCTCTTTTTGGGTCCCAGCATCTCGGAGGTCGCCGTGACACGGTTGCTAAGCAACCAACGGGACACGCAACGCTGCAATAGAATGGAATTGCGTGTGATTGCAGCAGACACGCAGACACAGACACACAGCCACGCACACACACACACACACACACAGCCACACATGTACACACATGCACATAATAGAGACACACAGGCACGCACACACACAGACATACAGAAATACACGCAGAACCACACACACACACACACAGACACACACACACACACACACACACAGACACACACACACACACACACGCACACACACACACACACACACACACACACACACACACACACACACACACACACACACACACACACACACACACACACACACACACACACACACACATACACACACACACACACACACACACACACACACACACACACACACACACACACACACATCTAAACACAAACACACACACACACACACACAGTCACACACACACGAACATTGTATCACACAGAGAGAGAGACACACACATATGCTTGTCACATTTGCTGGATGACCCGGGGGAAATATTAAACACAACAC
>OMKY01208926.1:0-15486 GCA_900302395.1 Bregmaceros cantori
AGGGGGGAGAGTATGTGTGTGGGAGGGGGGGAAAGCAGAGGGTAGGGGTGTGGGGATGACATATAACATACAGTCGCATCGAACGCAAGCAGCCAAGCGTATGACGTAACATGTACGGGCAGAGAGGGAGATGAGAGAAAGATGTCAACACAGGAGGCATTTCCGAAGAGGGTAAGTACCTCAAGGGTATGCGGGCAGTGACGCACCAAAACGGATCCTACAAGGCATGTGTGTCAAGTAGACGACTGTGTGGGATGTTGTACTGTACGGGGGCCATTTGTGCTTATGAGTCGAACACCGCAGATTCAGTGCCACAAAATGCTATAATAGAAACCAAATC
The DNA here is from genome assembly GCA_900302395.1 of Bregmaceros cantori. Classification (NCBI taxonomy): domain Eukaryota; kingdom Metazoa; phylum Chordata; class Actinopteri; order Gadiformes; family Bregmacerotidae; genus Bregmaceros; species Bregmaceros cantori. Next base: position 341 of record OMKY01208926.1, read on the forward strand.
CACCATTCAGGATTGTGTGGGGGCGAGATACTAAATGAAATATAAAATTAATAATAAATGCTGACCTGTCACAATATTCACAAAATGCGTCTTTGCCATAGCACACACCGCTTGCGGGGGCAGCCTTGCTCCATTGAAAGTCACAGCATAAAAATACATTAAAATGTGATCCTTGGTTTAAGTTTCTTATTTAAAGGTGGGGTGACATGAAAAATCATGTTTTAAAAAGGGTTTCTTTGTTTATAATAGGCTTGGGAAATCATAGTAGATCATTTAAAAAATTACTCTGGGTGTTTTGTGGTTGCTTCACAATATTTGCCTCATGTGGGCATTTTGAGCCCCTCCCAGATTTCGGTTCGTTTTGAAATTGTGGAATTTGTGACGTAGCAAATTCTTCATACAACATTTGATTAATGATGATTCATTGATGTTATGCATGTACATTGCTGCCCCCAGGTGGTACAATAGAGTCACTACATCTCTCTGTAAACAATTATGTTGGATGTATATGAATAAACACTTTACAACGTGTGCATTGTAAATAAAAAAGCAGGTTTCATTTTTATTGTGTGCTATTTATTGTGTTTGAGTGTAAGTATCACGAGAAAGCGGCCGTTTGGCCATTTGTCCAGTCATGGCGCAGTCATGTAATAAAAATAGCAGTTTTAACGTAATACATTTTAGGAATTTTGATATATTTTTTTTCTATTTTAACCTCAAACATGACTATTACAGAACTAAAATAGTTTTTTTTCTAACTAAAATAGTTTTCATTTTTTTATATGCAAAAAATAATATTTTTTACACACAGGATGTTACCACAACTTTAATGGGGGATATTCGATTTTCACTCCATGATGGAACCACAAAGGTGAGCCAGCGTGCATTGTTTTGCGAAGAAAATAACCCAAGACTTTCCCTTTTGTCATGCTTGGAGCCTAATATCAGTCATTATCACAGTAATAAAAACAGTTATGACAAATTCTTTAGAATTTGTCACATTATGAAACCCATTTAACCCCACTCAAGGATGGATCAAACACAAGTTATAATATTAACCCTGATCAAAGAAAAATGTTAAAATGTTAGTTAAAAGGGGCTTAATTATTGAAATTGTGAGCTCCAAAAGATTGAAGAAAAAAAAATGGCTGCAACTCCCTCGGATACAACTAATGAGATACTTTGATTTGACCTATTTGTTTTTGAACACTAAGACCTGTTAAGCTCATTAAATTAGCACTGTTATGACTGTATGGTATGAAAATAGTTTGTTAAGGGTTGTACAGAGAATTGAATGAAAAACGTAACCACCGTCGGTGCACTGGAATTTAACCGACTCTGCAGCACCCTACACACTAAAAATGATGGGTTTCTTGAAAGATGCTGTATAAGATTAGCCTGGTGAGTCAGAACCAATGCATCTTTCACGCATCGCACATCACTAGACGGTGGCATTGGGTCTGGTAAAACCAAGGTCGTAAAACATGTCAATCAAATCGTGTGATTCTGTCACATCCCAGTAGGTGGGACAAGCGGCATGGAGGCGTGACAACCAAACTCCACCCACGATTCCCGTACCCCCAAACACTTCTAATAGGGCTTGGGCATGGTGACGTCACAGCTTGGGGGCGGCAGACATTTTGGGAGCTGAAATATACGTATACGTACAGTGAAATGGTATACCTTACCACTTCACGTCAACTGTATTAGGGGTGTGTGGAAAGCATAAATCAATAATAGAATAAGACTTGCAAATTGCTAATTGTATGCAAATTATCGCTCTCTGCTTGTCCGTCTGACCGCGATGCGGCTCCCAAAATATCTGCCGTCCTCAAGCTATGAGGTCATAATGCCTAATTGGTTGAAATTAACACACTTGAAGCAGTTTTTGTGGTATGCTTCTTTCTGCTTCTTCTTTGCACCAGAGCTCTGGATGGAAAATGAAAAACACGTCGACAGCAGAACACAGCAAGACAGAGAGAGAGAGAGAGAGAGAGAGAGAGAGAGAGAGGGAGAGACATAAGATCTGCATTGGGCCAATTACTGCATCCAGATATAGGGCAGTGAATGGATGCATGTCATCCGTGCAACTTAATGTCTGCACACACACACACACAAACACACACACACTCAGTCATTGTGATGTAAGCCAGCTGGTACCTGTACAGTTGCTAAGCAGTGAAAGGTGGCGATGCCACAGGCAACAATGGACCCAAGGTTTGGCCCACAGCTTTAATGAGTGTGTGTGCTCAAGGTGTCTAGTACGAACATTCTCTTCAGATATGTGGTATCATTAATTCCACTGTCTTGACAGCCAATATCCTCCTGATGTAAAATTAAAGGAAAACGCTACCAGAAATTCACAATTAATTATGACCTTACCTGCTCTTTCTTGGTCATGTACATACCTCTCTCGCCTGCCTGCGTGACGCGCAGTGGTACTTTGTTAGCATAGCTTAGCCCCGCAGAGCCAAAGGCAGTGAGGACAGAGGGAACTTATCACTTCTACAGTTTTCCTTTTCAAATTTTAGCCTGGCAAGCCAGAACCAAAGCATCACACATCGCTAGACGTTTGCATTGAGTCTGGTAAAACCAGGGTCGGAAAAAACGTGTCAGTCAAATCGTGTTATCCAGTCACAGAGAAGTAGGGGGACAAGCGGCGTGGAGGCGTGACAACCAAACTCCACCCACGTCTCATGTAGCCCGTAAACTCCCCCGTACGCCTGCGCTGATTGGCCGATTGGATCCATACCGTCGGCTTGCCTGATTTTCCCAGCGCAATCTTCTAGCGATGTGCGATACATGGACGATGGCCGTTGGTTCTGGCTCGCCAGGCTATTCAAATCTGGTATTTTAGTTATTACACAAATAAAGTGGTGCAAAGTGGAAGTTGATCATCTCCAGCACCGTTTGGGTCTGTGGGGCTAAGTTACGCTAACAAAATACCGCTGTGCACCAGAGTGCACATATGCAGACAAGATTTGTGTCGACTCAGCTAAGATCAGGAAAGAACATATTTCATACAATCGTATTTGTGTTGGAAATTACTTATGGCAAGGTATCTGGTTTATCGAATGCAACTTGTAATTGTGTATTACATTGACAAAAATGTGATATTTCGCATATAAATGAATAGAAAACTATTTTAGAAGGTTAGAAAGTCTCCCATTTGTAATAACCATGATTGGCGCTAAAATAGATACAAATGATACATTAACAAAATAATCAAGAGTATTAGGTTGAAACTGCAATTATTATTAATCGAAGAAGTTGCATTGAATGTGAAGTCCGTTGACTGCCTTGCCCCGTCGACTGCCCCGCACCGCCTCACCACCACCACTGCTCGTGCAAGGAGTGGGGAGCGATAGAAAGAGAGGAGGCAGGGTATTTGAGCCTGAACACAGTTGCTGTACCCGTTCCAAACACCTGCCGAATTTCAGATCGCGGACCCAGTTGGACCGAGGATGGCTGTTTCAGGGGTGATACCGCGGACCTTGCGAGCGCGGCGATACAGCGGACCTCGCTTTGTGCGGCGGGTGCGAGTTCTGGGAGGACCTCACTTAGGCAAATATTGTAAGAGAATGCAGTTTTAAATGGTCTACTATGACTCTCTGTGCCCACTATAAACACAGAATACATTTAAAAACAAAACGATTTTTGATGTCACTTCTCCTTTAATAAACCGATATGGTTGAATTAGCATGCAGTTAGCACAGAGGGTATCTAAAATGAGCTAGGGACAGTGGCAGGGTGGGAAAACATGTAGAGAACTAGGGACAGTTTGTACGTGTGAATGTTTGATGAGGAACAACTTGGCCACTTAGCTGGTGCCAACGACGACAAACCTGTGAGCATGCACGCACACAAATACACACACAAAACAAAAACACACATACACACACACACACCAGCCCACATACACACAATTACACATGCAGTTTACCAGAACATAGACACGATATGTGCATGCTATATAGAGGTGCACGGATGCAAAGCTCACACAAGCTGAAAAGGAAAAAAGATGTTCTCTATGGAAACACATTCTCCACACCAACTCACCATCCTGTACTGTATGCACACACGCAGCACATCGATGTCTTGTTATACAGATTTTTTTGAGATGCACTTTCTGTCTTTATATTTAATTCATATTCCATCCATTTATTTGGTCACAGACATACACAACACACATACACACACGCACATGTAGAACACACTAGCTTAGCTCTTCCTCTCATAAGAGACAGGAGTGCAACGATTAGTTGTTGGCAGTTGATTAATTGGATCAATTGTGATCAATTCGACAAATGTAATGATCAGAATCGAATGATTGTTAGTGTCAAAAATGTAGTGCTGACTCTAGAGCTGGGCGAAATTGACTATGGAATGGTCTTTTGGAGGCCCCCAGGGCCATGGATACTGTGGATGTTTTTAAGAAGAAGCTCAAGACACATCTCTTTGATCTGGCTTATAACTAGGATGTTACCGTCATCGGTACATCAGCCCACTGCATTTGTTTGCGTGTGTGTCTGTGTGTCTATGTTTGAGTGTGTGCCAGTTTGTTTGGGTTGGGAGGCTGTGGATAACGTTGTCCTGTTCAATGTTCTGTTTCTGTAAAGCACTTTGTGTTGCTCTGCATGAAAAGTTCTATACAAATAAATAAAGTTTGAGTTTGAGATGGCTCAGAATCCTTCTCACAATAAACAATAAGCAAACAAAACACATTTTTATCTCATGATACACAATCAACTGAAAGAAAAGCAAAATAATTAAACTTGAAAGTCTGTTCTCAATTCAATTATTGTGGATAGAGCCTCTAAATATCAAATCCTCCCATTTATTTGGGATTTCAATGAAGAATGAGGAAAGATTATTTTAGGGATCAATTATCGAGCATTTTTTCTGATCATACATTTCTTTGAATGGATACAAAATGAAATGACTAATTCAAAAAGCGCACAATGATCTATTGGTAAGTTGGTGATTAAGTATGATTATGTTACTTATAGGCTACAGAAATACACAAAAATTTAATATTTTTTTGTCATTGTTTAGTCATGTTTCCAAAAACTCAGTTATCGAGGGGACAAACCAACGCGGCTAAAATCATAACCTGCTTCGCGGCTACGCCCCCGCGCAGGTAATGAAAAGATATAACAACTGTAGTGTCAAATAGATACAAGGAACCCAACTTATCCTTTGCATGTAGCGTTGCTACAATAATGTGCGGTGCTTTGGTGGCGATGGAAAGGAGCAGAGAGAGCAGGTGGCACTGCCGGCAGATATTTCCAGCTTGTTATTCTTTAAAATGAAATCGAAGCGGTCAAACGCATGTGCTCAGTCGCACGCATTCATGGGCATGCACTTGTAAACTAGAGTGAAAACAATCATTGGTGGCGGCTAGAGTGGTACAGCGACCATGTGACAATCAAAACTGATGTAACACAGCAGCACACCTGCGCACGTGGAAATGATCACATTTGCACAATTAGTTTTCACGTTATTTGTCGTTTTACTTCGAAATTGCTGATTTTTTTTCCTGTTGGCAACCATTTATTAACTATATTGAAAACCAGACTGCACTCTCATTGGAATGATCAGCGAGATCCTTGATCCACAGGATGTCTATTTCCCTTGTATTGTCATTATGGGTACATCCAGTGTTCGATAATATGAAGATCACATGAAACCATACAAGGGTAACACTTTTTTTTGTGTCGCTTTTTACTTTATTATTATTTAATTGTTTTTATTTCATTTATCGGCCCCTTTGTTTTTGTTCTTGTCTGCTCTGGTAGAACACAGGCTTGGGGGGGCAAAGGATTCAAAAGGGGAAAAAAAACAAAGAGACACTCTTTGAATTCCTGCTGTTGTATGATTGTCGGTCTGATTCTGTCGCAATAAAAACATTTGAAACAGAAATTGCTGAGTTTGGGGGGAACTTAAATTTGCACTCGGAACGTCACTTCCGGTGCCATTTGTTTCGACGTGTTTTGGGCTATTTTTCAACATGTCTATTTGGGAACACACACCTACCGCGTTATTTAAAACGGATGGTGGTAACTTGCGGGGTGCTATTCCACACCCAAATGCTCTTGTGCGGATCTGTGACCAACAAACGCATTATTTAATAAACAGTGCAACCCGTTCCATTTTGTCATTCTTTTTGAGAAGAACACTGACCACTCGTGAGTAATTTTAAGTCGGATTATGACTGCATTTCCTAAATATTTATACAAAATTGTGAAATAAGCAAGGGGGGCGATGTGTAACTGGTCACAGACCGGCCGTATTTTGAACTGATGTGTGTTGTGTGTTCTCGGACCTCAGTTCAATACCAGAGTTGACCTAGGTAACAATAAGGCACCGGAAGTGACCAACAGAACGGCAGGACAAAATGACTCCCCCCAGTGTTTCGCACGTAAACCCGTCTATACTTCTATCACAAGAAATTCTGAGGCGATATTAACAAAGTCCAGTACTTTTGTATTATTATGATCGAGTTTCAATAGACGCACCGTGCCAAAGCCGCCTGTGTGTGCGTCCCCGAATGCGTAGGCAACAGTATAGTGCTGCTGTTAAACAAAAGAAAGGGCCCGGTGCAGCCTTTTGCTACTTCGAACGCTGGCTTAAACTTCTCCATTCACTGCAACACTGACACCCTAAGGAGAGGCATGTTTGGAGCAAGAGAGAGAAGAGAGAAAGTGAGAGAGGGAACAAGGGTGATCTTTGGTGTGTGTGTGTGTGTGTTTCACAATGGCCGCCCCATGAGCGGCAGGCTTTCGAGAGATTCATGTGTAGCTTGGCTACCCTAGAAACCCTCTACCTTGGGGGGCGCGCGGTGGGCGAGCGGGTGGGGAGCACGTCCCCCGTACCATGGGTCGAGTGGCCCCGCAGGTTCAGGTCCGATTTAATCCTGTCACTACCTCTCTAAATAAAGAATGAAAAAAAAAACGCGCTTGTCATGTGCATAAACCAAACGATGTCATGTAAATTAACCAACGTTTTAATAGTACATAAGGTTAAAGAAATGACATTGCCGCTGTTTGCGGGTGTATGGGTTAACTCTCAGTTATCTTCAATCCAATGAAACAGTGATCAATTTTCAATGTCGTGTACGAAAGTCATTATGTTTACCTCTTAATACCCCTACGACCTCTAAACACCACCAAATGAATGAATGGTAAAGGGGGGGGGGGCCGAGCGGTTAGAGAGTGCGTCCCCCAGACCACAGGTCGAGCAGTGCCGTGGTTTCGCACAACCCCTCCGGCTTTTCTGCAATGCCCCCCCCCCCTTCGGCTTCCGATTTAGTCCTGTCACTGTCTCTCAATTAAAAAAAAATAAAAATAAAAACGGCGCTTGCGCCCAAAAAATAACATAAAAAAAAAAGTTGGAAAGAGAGATGATGTAGAGAAAGAGGAGCGATGTAGGTACAACGCACAACTGTGTTTCTTTTCCATACACAAATACATACACATATTACTATTAACATTATAATCTATGCATCCATGGCACCGGTTCTCTGGTATTATTGATTATTCTCAATTTACACTGTATCTTTTGATTATCATGGTTAATTTTGTCTCTATTCAACAGTTTATATTTACTATTTTTTTGTTCTTGACATGTTCACTCATATTTCGAAATAGAGAGTCGTATGCGTAGTAATATATCCCACGCCAAAAAACTAAAGATATGAGCCACAGAGAGAGTTAGAAGGAGACGGTTAAAGGCTATGGGTGTGGGTGTAACAACATGAGTAAATGTGAGAATGCATTCTCTTTTCTTCATTTCATTTTCTTTATATCTGTCCTGCTGCTCTTTATTTAGTCTGTTCTTTATTAAACCAACACACGCGTCAGCGCGACACACCCTGACTCGTCTACGCAGTTCTCACTAGATGCTCCTCTATGACCATGCCAGTGTGTGTGGAATTGAATCACTTGCATTCACTAGAATCAATGTATTATTCCCAGAAAACGATCAAATGCACATTCTGGGGACGTAGCTAGCTCCAGATGATATATTATTATAATATTATGTACAATGACACAGATCTCACTATTTTTAAACAAATGTGAACAACAGCAATTACAGCATTGGCAGGTGTTTGGGTGGTGGTGTACATGGGGAATTCTACCATGTCTTTCATAAAACATTCAAGCACATTTCAAGAGAATTTTTAATTGGTTTTCGGGCATCTGGTTTCCATTGTGTCCAATTGTGATGCCATGCTACAAATTAAATGTATTTTTCCTTATGGTAAAATACAGTTCTTCAAAATGCAATAAGAGTTAAAGAATGTGTATGAATGTTTAACAAAATACATTAATTTCTTCTGAAAATACTTCAGAATACTCTCAAAATCAAATCACTTTGTCATGGTGCACCTCGACATCTTGAAAATGTAACTCAATTTTCTGCATAATGATTTTATTTTTGAATGTTATGTTTAATTCAATACATATATTGCCAGGGAGGCTTTATAGAGTGGTTGATTAGTATGAATTATTATTAAAGTATATACAGCCTTGTTTAGGTTTCTACTTGTTCCAATTCCAATGTTTTTCCTCTTATTTCTTTATTTAACATGTTCAAATAGTGATTTAATTCAATCACAGCATGGCTGAATGAATATCTTTCAGCCAGCAACTAGCAGTGTCGTTATTGCTTTGGGCTTATTCCGATTGGCAATTCATGGAAACTGTGGCATTCCCCTCTATGCGTGGGTGTGTAAAGCATCCTATTTTCTGCTGCTGCTGAATATTTAATGCAGGGGATAAAAGTACAGGGACAGAGAGCGAGAGGAAGGAGGAGCAGCGGAGAGAGGGAGGCCAAAACTTCAGAGCTTCCTTGTTGTTCTCACCCACACAATCACACATTCACGGACACTGAAAACACACGCATGCAGCCCCAGACATGACAAACCACGCTATCTTTGTCACATCTGAGTGTCTCTTACTCTCTTTCCCAGAATATTTGATTCTTCCCCTGCCCTGTGGTATTGTTGAGCGCTCCGGACAAAGTACAACATTGAACACACACAGAGCGTACCTTTGCGGTCCAATAACCTACCATATACACAACTAGTGTTGTAGTCCTATAACCCACTCCACGACACCTCTGACCTCTGACTACCTAGTAAGATGGTTATTAACTGCTACTATGTGAATTTTTTATTAATGTGTTGTTGTGTTCACACATGTCTCTACAGTGTCTGTCCTAGATTCCATGGGTGTCTTGATTGTATAAGTAAGTGGTCAATAAGTCTCTCTCTCTCTCTCTCTCTCTCTCTCTCTCTCGTTCTGTCTCACCCTGTGTCTCTATGTTTTTGTCTTTCCTAGTGTCACTCTGTCTCTCTCATGCAGACAGAGAGAAAGCCAGCGTGTGGGATGTTTCGGACAGTCTTGGTCCACGGTTGACTCAACAGAAGAGTCTGAATGTAGCGTAAGGTGTGTGTCTGTGTCAGTGCAGTCAGAAAGCACACAATACAAAGCATGACACACACACACACACTCTCTCCAGTGTTCACCACAGAATTGTTTTAGACTTCACGGCTGACTTGACAACCACATCGTCCAGCCGGGAATGGTGCCAGTAAGAACATGTCTTATACATGACCGCGACTGAAATATTAGTATTTAACCCATTTAGAGTAATTTGTTCTAAATTCAAGCCAAAATCAGTCATTTGTTTTGGTTCCGATCATGAGAACCAATCTAGTGTATCAAATTGTGTGAACATGGTATTAAATATTAATGAGATGCCATCAAACCATGCTTTACTAATAATATCACCAGAATGTAAGACCATATATAGAACAATAATAAGCAATATTCATTTTGAACATCATGCTCATTGATCATAACCACATATGTTAGCTACCACTTTGATGTGTTACTGTACTGTTATAAGAGATGTCCTGATCACCTTTTTTGGATTGCAAATATGAGGCAAGATCCACTGATCTCAAGTCTCGGTAGTGCAAAAGTTGGAAGCACCATTGTCATTTGGTAGTCAAAAGTAAATGAAAACGCATGTAAGATTAAAAAATATATATATTTAACAGACATCACACTGAAATGTTGATGAAACGGTGTTGTCTGTATGTGAAACAAACTCAAAGAGTACTTTTTTTTATACATATGCTGTTGATCATTGCCATTTGTGGCATCTGATCTTTTATTTCTATGCGACCTGTGAGTCTGTGATTTGTCATCCCATTGCAGGATGTGGTTTTAAAAGGTTTCAATTGAGTTACTCAGTTTGTTGACTGTTCTCAAAATTTCACATTCAAGGCTGTATAACACTGTGTCAAAGTGGCATCATGTAAGTGTTGTAGATTTTGGCTTTGATGGGTAATGGTCGTGTGCATGCCAAGATCTAAACGGGTGACCTCATTGTTTAAGAGCTGAGACGAAGGGTGTCCACTCACAACGAGAACGCGATCGCTGAGCACAGCAAACATGGAAATCCACTCCAGTGACAATCCAACTGGGATCCTCGCCCCCACGTTTCAGCCATGGACTACTGCCCGCCTCCACCTCTAGTCCTGTCCCAACTGGCCCTCTTTGCAGACACCCTTGGAATCTTGCAAGTTGAGTACTGTTGCAAACAGTATGGGGGATTGAATCCACAGACAAAGATTTTACAACAGTGCCGCATTTATTTATTTTTTAAGTTATTTTTTCCGGCGTCAGCGCCGTTTTTCCATCTTTATTGGATAGGATTAGTCGGAAACTGGGTTGAAGAGATCGGGGGTAGACATTGCAGACAAGTCGACGAGCGTAGCCGACGAGCATGCCGACGAGTGTAGTCGACGAGCGTAGTCAACCAGCGTAGTCGAACTCGTGACACTGCGGACGCTGTGGTAGACGCAGCGCCACTAAACATGAATGCGGTTGCGTTAGGTGCGGTGTCCATAACCGCTCGACCGACGCGGACCCCCAGTGCCGCATTTCTATCAATGTCAGTGTACCTTGTGGCCGAAAAGGGATCAGGCAGAAGCCAAGTGGCAAAAAAAAACAATAACAATTTGTGAATATCCATAATAAACAAACAATAATAATAATGTAGCGTCACACCAGGGCATCTATTATTGTTTCCCTAACACACACGCAAGGACGTCTGGACTCGAATGTACAGTTGAACCGCCACACAGCAGCGTCCGTTTATTAGCAGGTACAACCCCAACTCAACAGACGCGCACTCTCGCTCGCACACACACACACACACACAGTCACGCCCCCGGCTCTTTCCCGCGGCTGCCTCAAGGCAAACGCAACACAATATATGCCGTACTCAACCTGGGCCTACAATAATACAAATAATTTGAGAAGGAGCAACAAACAAATCTAATAGAACACAACTTGAAAAATAATACTACATACATTAATAATAGTCACTCAGATTCATTGCAGCAGTCTGTTCTTCAAGTTCCTTTTCAAGGTCTTACAACATACAGATGTAATGCTTAACCTTGTTGAACAAATTCCACTCGGAGGAGTTTATCTGTCAAGAAATGTGACTAAGAACGAGTACGAAATGTCGCTTCCCTGTCGATGTTGATTGGAGATTGTGTTATATCTGCCAAGCATGTAACAGTATAGAAGGTGCTCTCTGATCTCTGATCCCGGTGGTAAAATGAAGAGCTGTAAATTATGGAGCTGTAAATTGAATGTATTAGATATGCGAACTCACACGCTCTCATACAGTCACACACTGCATAGGCCAGTTCAGACCAAGAAAATGAGTAAATTAATAATTAGCTAGAACATGCATCAACGGAATCGGAGCATCTTTCTCTCGCTCTCGCTCATAATGCGTAAATAGACCGCAGCGACTTTCAGAAAAAAAACGCAGCCACAGAGTTGTGTGAGGAGACGCAGACATGTGACAAGCAGTTTGCCTCTCTTATTATAGAAAATCACATTATGAATATTTTATTTACGGCGACAGTCGGACAACGTCAAAGCCTCAATTACTTGCCATCGCTATAGTCACAAGGTATTCACAACACACAGGACGATAAGATACATGGAGAAAGTGACATTATTAGGGGGTTGGAGATTCATTCTATTCGTCAAGACGAAACACAGGGTAGAATATCTTCTGGAAATTGGGAGGACGACAACATTAAATCACAACCTTCTACAACCCAGAGTGAACAAATCCACTGCAAGCTGCAACGGTGTAATCCACACTCTTGCTAACTGACCTTCAAGGTAAACTCCTCTACATGCACAACTGTGGAGACTTAGCCAAAAATCACTTCTTGTGAGCGTCTGATGACATTGTGTGCACGCCTGTCACTCTTTCTCGCACTATCTTTCCCTCACTGTTTTCACTATTCACTATCCTTCTTGCCCTCTACGACTTGTGCATGCTGGAAATGTTTGCCATTGAGCAAGCAAATGTTGTTGTCAGTTACCAAAGCAGCCAAAACCAGAGATCAGCAAAGTTAACTTCATGCTTGCGTTGGCAGCACATCACTGGTTTATCACAGCTTTCAAGGCTAAGTGGAAAGCATACCCTCGCTCTCTCTCGCCTTCATTTCTTGTGTTTGTGGAGCAAAGTATTATTGCCTGGATTAATGTGCTTTTGACCGGTATCTGTTTTGATCGTATTGGCCTAGCAAATGGCTTACAGATACATAGCATGGTGCATTGTTGCGTTACAGGCAACGATGCAAAAACAACTATGCAATAGCCCATACAACGGCCTTCTGCAGACACACACACACACACAATGTTGTGTTCTTTGGTCAGTAATCAAATGAATAACATTATAACATGTGTGTGTGTGTGTGTGTGTGTGTGTGTGTTTGCGGGTTGCCAGAGCTTGCCATTGTGGGCTTAACAATATACAACATCCACTGTTTTGACATAAAGGTCAACAGTTTTATACTCCTTTTGATAGTGGCTACAATTCTTCATCTCAGGTTAACCAAACAGCAGAGACTTATGTGTCTGCAGTGAACTCCCACTCTCCTCTGATGTAGCGGTCAGAGCGGACATACTGTTCCCCAGGGAGAGCAGAAAGCTAAGATATTAAGTTAAATCCTTCCACAAATCATTATTTCTTTTTTTCAGACACTGCAGTCAATCATCCCAACACATACCCAGACTAAGACCAAGTGTCTTTGTACTTGGGCCTCAAGGTTTTGCTCTAAAATAAAAATTGTGTTTTTTTCCCCCACTGTTGCGATATAGCAGTTTTGCCGTTGTTCTAGTTTTATTTATGTGGAGGTAGAGTGGCTGGCGACAAATTTCCAATTTAAAATTGTCATCATCATATTTCATTACGAATAGAGAGACAGTGGTGCCATTCAGTTGGTTCCTAAAAAGTTATAAAGTCGAATACAATAAATCATATTCAAACGTGCTGCCCAGTAGCTCAGTTGGTTAGGCAGTGCACTGGAAAGCATGCATATGCCTTAATGGCGCGGTGAGCCGGTGGTTCGAATCTCACCACCGCCGTATTTCCCACATGTCTATCCCCCATCTTCACCACTAACCCTAATAAAGCTTGGAAAAAAACAGCCTGAATGGGCTAGAAAAAAAAATGAAAAAAATTATATTCAAACTGTAATCTTTTTACCTGACCACATGATGCAATACCTGATTTTTTTTTTAAAATCCCATAGTGCTGAATGGCAGGAAAAATCAAAAAGCTGTCAAGAAGCTTACATCCCTATGTTCTAAATCCCTATTTTCAGCCAATTTATGGATCTTGGGGGTTAACTCCTAATCCTAACCCCTACCCTAACCCCTTCCCTAGCCCCTCCCCTAACCCCTACCCTAACCTAACCCCTTCCCTAACCCCTTCCCTAACCCCTACACTAATCCTAACCCCTAAAGGAACTGGAACTTACCCTACCCTAACCCTAACTGCTACCCTTACCCTAACCCTAACTCCTTCCTTAAACCCTGCTGTAAACCTGACTCCTAAACGACCCATCATTTTTCAGAAAATAGCAATTTAATAGCAATTTCAGAACATGGGGATTTCGGAACATAAGTTGCTCGCTGTCAAGGACTAATTTTTCAATATGGGTCGGGTTAAGGCCTGGCGAACATGAATTGTGTTCACCCTTCACAACCAGCAATTCCCCCGGGATTGCAAAAGTCCAGTTAGTTTTATCCTGCTCTTGCTGAAGATAATGAAGGAGATGATCCCAGCGTGGAGCTGGTGGAAGCAGTGGCGAGGATGTTACAATGTTTTTCATCCCAAACTTTGCACTAATTTAAGGATGAAACAACACATCAATTATTCATTGAATGTCGACAGATTAGCGGATAATGAAACAATGAATTAGTGCAACTCTGATGACGACAGTGAGGCCAACGCAGAACACCTTTGGTTAGCGGGCAGCGCCGCAGGCATGTTAGATCAAGGCCAGGCCGAAAGCAGAAATAACATGCAATACACACACAACCACACACATGCAATCACACATAAACACAACTGCGCACAAAGACACAACCACGCACAGACACACAAACGCACACACACACACACACACACTGACACAAACGGATCCAAGATCTGCCTGGTCAGAGTAATTGCAAATTCATTGTACTTGTAATGTTGTTACAGCTTCCATTAGAGCACCCTATAATGCCCACATATTGACAACAACAGCACATACACACCCGTGGGTGCAAACACACCCAAGTGCACGCACACACACACACACACACACACACACACATACACAAAATGTATTGTTTTATATGAAAAAAAACCTTCAAGATTACCACTCAAAAAGAGAGAGAACGAGAAGGACAGAGAGAGAGAATGACAGAGAGAGAGAGAGCGAGAGAGAGAGAGAGAGAGAGAGAGAGAGAGAGAGAGAGAGAGAGAGAGAGAGAGAGATGGGGAGAGAGCTTATATAAATTGCTAAGGCAGAGCTGTTTCCCTAGAACCACACTCACATAATGTAAGCGCCATTGGGCACGTCTTTCACTCTGCCAGTCGTTCTATTTCTATCCCTACACACACACACACACACACACACACACACACACACACACACACACACACACCAGGATGTTAATTATTAACTACACCCCACAGCAATTGTGTTTCTCTCTCCCTTCATCCCTTCTTCTCCATCTTTACAACTCTTCCCCTCTATCCACACT
>OMKY01208928.1:0-12483 GCA_900302395.1 Bregmaceros cantori
AATGAGTGTTGCTGAGACCACTCAGCAGACTCGGATGACTGGATCGGCACTGTGTGCGGGTTCTGACAGTAGGCCTATTTTACAAGCCTTTGACCTTCTGGCTAGTAAAAAGTTTTATATAAGTTATTGTTGATAATGTTTTTGTCGCAGGATGTTATTGTTGTCATGGCCTATTTGTTAATACCCTAGTCATTCTTAAATGGCTGCTGTTCACTTTCAACTCATTGCACATTTTTTTTCCCGCAAACATTACTTTTTTTGGGAGTGAGGGCTGAGGTGAAGGCCCAGGTGAAATGCTCACGGTTCGCCACTGCGTTGTAGTATTGCAGTCCACCATGCCCTATACCCCATGACACCTCTGACTACCTTTTAAGAATGTGAATGTGTCTTTCTTTTGTTTATTCGTATTATTGTGTTATTACTATTGGGTTCCAAATCCCATGAGTGTATGATACACGGGGAATGAAGCTGATTCGGGTTCTGATGCATATACTTCACAATAACAAACTTCCATGCATCGCACGCGAATAGAACGTTCATCGGGTCTGGTAAAACCAGGGTTATCCAGTCACAGCGCAGTAGGTGGGACACGCGGGGTGGAGGCGTGACAACCAAGTTCCGCCCATGTCTTGCGCCACCCATACTAAACTCCGCCCACATCTCACATCGCCCATACCAAACTCCACCCACTTCTTGATTCAAATACTTTGATTGGTCAGCCCGTATACGGGCGACGTCTGCCTAATTTGCCCAGACCCAATGTACCGTCTGGCGGCATGCAATGCGTGGACGATTCGTTGGTTCTGGCTCGCCAGGCTATATACTTCTCTCTCTCTCTCACTGACACGTTGTTGTGTGTTCCAGGCTTCCGGGCTTCAGGTGTGGAGTGTCTGGAGGCCATGGCTGCAGGACTCTACTCTGAACTATTTAACCTGCTCATCTCCTTCATCAACAGGTCAGTGTAGTTAGGACGTGGAATAAATATAAACATTTAGGCTGCACCTAATTATATCACCAAGATGCGGTGCTGTAATGTCGTTTGTGGGATGTAATGGTTTTGCATTAATGCAATAACTTTTAAACGGATGAATGGATTTGTCCCAGATTCAGTGTGTTCATGCTCTAGTGTAACTTGCATGAACTGATTTGATTTTGGAGGCACACACTTTCATGATGGCTGAATTCAAGATGGCCAAATTTTGTTTGGTCCATAACTGCTGACCGGTTGGATGGATATACCTTCAGCAGTCGGGTGGACTAGTTCAAGCGTCCAGACCAGACTCCAGATTAGGAGACCAGGCTTTGAATCCTCAAACCAAATACCTAAAAATTGTCTCCAATGACTCCCTGCTCTACACCTAACGGCTGGATTGGTGAATAAGCCTGCCCGAAAGACTATACTGGTGGAACGAACATCGAACTATTAGTGTGCAATCTACCATAAGTGGAGATGGACAATGTAACTTCATTGGGTTGACTATGTTCATAGTGCCAAAACTAAATAATAGATTCCGTCTGACAGGTTAAAGATTTTTAAAACAGTTTTGATCGCAGGCTCCGTCATCATCTTTCGTAGCTTCCTGTTGGAAGAGTGACTCTACATGTTTATCACTTCCTTGTGGATTTAGTCTGACGGGCCGACACCCTTTCACAAGTTTGGGTTCTCCAAGAGCGTCCAGGATAGGCCTCCAAGTATGAAGGAGGCATGATAGACACCTAGAGAGAACCTTCCTTTTTCAATTTCAGAGACAGTTTAGTGGGGTCTTTCCATTTAAGGAGAAAGGGACATCTGAATAATAGTGTAGAAAAGGCTAAGACTTGTTCCATTTTGCAGGGGGAAGTACATCATTTATTAGCTTGAATGACACCTCTGTCCACAATCAGGGCTCTGAAAAGCGGCCAGAACTGTCTGTGCTCTCTGATGATCGTTGACACTCCGGGTTTCCAAAACCCGCGGTTGGCTCCACGCACACGAGATGGAGGGGGCGGGACATCCTCCCCAGAGGTGGCCGGAGCGACATTCCAAGACCTATGTCACAATTACACCCAGGAACGCCTGCAGAGCCTCTTCCACCAGCGCACCTTCGTACAAGAGCTCAACCGCTACAAGGAGGTGAGAGAGAAATAAAGACTTTATAGGGCATGTGTTTACTGTATTTTCACTATAAGGTGCATCAGACTATACCCTATATGTCAAATAGAACCTGTAGAAAACATTGTCTTCACCGCTGGGTTACATATCTCCACCTGGTTTTAGCATTGTTACTCAATACATCCACTAGGTTGCAGTCTAGCGGCGAAATTTGGACTGAAACCCCACTATCAGCATCCATGTCTTCTGTGTTAATGGCTTTTGTCTAAAGATGTATGGGGTCAGTGCATGCATATTGTAGACAACCACCTATATGTTTGGCAAAGTGTGCAACCCCCACTAATGTTAGAGAAACGCTAGTGCTCACCACAATAAGGGTAGAACTTTTCCTAACTATGACTTTTTTCTGAAAGGAATGCTTGTGACATGTCCAAACACCACCAAAGTTTTAAATAGCATCATTGCAATTCTAAGGTTATGGTCAACTGGAATTAGTTAAGTGTGGCTGCCTGCACGCTGTGTTTTCTCAGTGTGTCTTGTACCAGTGTCATATCACAGTGTGATATTCATTTGCTGCAGCGTGTGGTTCGGGGCTTCAGCATTGTCCATTATCCAGGTTTCCATCTTGGGTCAATGTTATTATCTCCACATGAAAGCTTTTGTGATTGGTCAAAGTTGGCTCGGTAAAAAAACGAAATCATCTTGATGGAATGGAATGATTCACATTCACTATTTCTGTTTGTTATGAGGGTAGTGATGACAGCCAATTGGAGAACCACTCACAAATTTGCAAATAGTCAACAATTGTACTAAACAACCTCTGAACTTAGCCATCCATGCCAACAGCCGCATTTTCGCAATTGGTATTTGGAGCATTTTCAATTCTGAAAGTATTCTGAATTTGCGCATGGACTTTTTTTTTCAAGGTTTTCCTCCCAAACAAACAACATGGGCATGAAGAGGCTTATGGGTTAGGGCAAGGTAACAGCACAGGGTGGAGAAAATACATCATTCAGCCGTAAATACAATAGAGCAACAAACAAGCAGCCCACCATTACAGAGCTAAGAATAGGCTATCTTGTTTTCTTCAATCTGGCCTTGTTTTTCCACACAATTTGCTGTGTGTTAGAAAGAAAGAAAAAAACTGGACAACAGCTCTCACCTAAGCTGTCATTACTTGGCCCTCAGTCGGCTGCGCTCAGCCAACGCTTAACGCCTCGAGATGTGCGATTTATTTTAGGCCATGTCTCGCTACCCGCGTTTTTGAGCAATGTTGCGCACAGTAACAAGTAACAAAACTAAATCTTCCAATACCAAAATGATGTGGTCATTGCAAGGATGTTGGAAATATTAAATTCAAAGAATGTTATTTTTCCATGGCGGGCTTCATTCGTGGTATGGCATGTTAACATTCGCACATACATAAGAATACATACAAACACTCAAACGCATACAGACCGCTCTCAAGTGGCAGCAAGCCTAGCTGCGCGTTGAAAAACATCAGTAAGAGACAGACACCACCAAACTCAATGAACATCAGCAAAAATAAATAAATACAGTGTAGGTTACAACTGGGCAATATGGCCTAAAATGGATATAAATATGAGTGGAGATCTGCTGCCATCTTCGGAGTCTTGATGAAGTTTTGTTGTTGTAAATGACAGACTTTCTCCTTCACCACCATTTGGGCAGTAGAGAAGGGGACAACATAGATCTCTAACTCTCTACTGGCCTCTGGTGGGCGAAGGTAAAGCATTTCTCTCATTGGTAATACCAAACCTTCATCATGAGATGGCAGCAATTCTCCACTCATCTTCACACATAAAGGTGTTATTGCTGGGTTAAAAAAATCAATCTATGATCAGATCCCCAGGGGACTACAGGCACTATTACAGGCACTATTTTCTTTTACGCTCAGGCGGGTTAATATAAAAAGCGAGTGCCGGCTGTCTTCCTGTATGCGCTCATCCTCTCCCTTGCCTGAAAAAGAATTTCACGAAGGGAGGGATTGCGCGCATACATGGCGTGTCTGTGTGTGAGAGAAGATAGGAAGACACTTTGCTTAAAGCAATGTACATAGCAACCTATTTTTTGGCCATCAACAGTCGTGTACAGCTTTTAAATATATCACCTTTGCTGACACTATGTGCCGTGGGAGACTGCACAGCGGTGAATAGTCAGTATACAGCCCAACAGAGCAGACGACTCCGTTGCTTCTGGCTGGCGTACCAAAACAGCGCGGCTGCAGGCACCGCTCAGCAGAGACCGGCAGCCGCATAGTTTCTTTAGATTGTAGCGATGTCACTCGGCTGGTGGGATGGGGGGGGTGTGGGATTTTCAAATCGCCATACCCCTATTGTCCTGTATGGCTGCATACCATCCCTCTTACACGTACACAGATACAATCACAAACACATGGGGCTGTTTTGTCTATGGGATGGTATTTGTTTGCATTATGTCTGTAAATAGATCGATATCGAATCGTGGATCGAATTGGATTGAATCCTGGAAATTCTGATCGATTCCCAGCCCAAAGAGGTGTGTGTCAACCAATGAAAATAGAAAAAAAAAAAACATTTAAAATACGGTATACTGTCCAACTCTAGTGATGGTGCAAACCATCAGTCAGAAAGTGTGGCTTTTTGTCAGCCAAGCCCCCTTAACACCACACAAATATCACACCATTTTGTAAGTTGTTTACCAGCCAACAGTCCCATTGATGCATAATCTGTTTTACTTTGGTTATATGACATGCCAATTAATTCAGGTGGAAATATTCTATGGTTCTAGAATAATTCATTTAAAGCTTTTCTAGTTACACATTTAAAAAATCACCCAGAGAAAAATCTCTTCCTTCTGATCCATAATATATCTATACCTGCGATAATTATCAAGTTACTTGGGTCATGCATTAAACGTTTTGCTCTTAAAGAAAACACATACTGAAATATGCTCTACGTCGAGTGGATACATAGCTATGTTTCAACTTTGTTAGCATAGCTTAGCACCATGGACCCTCGGGGGTTTTTCCTTTGGTGGCGACATGCACTCATTTCCATTAATGCGGTCAAGAAATTGGAAAATGTACCAAAAAAAGTCACAGACCATCACTCTAATCCAATAACGGTGCCATTACCGTGTCAGGTGAAGGCAAAGACGGAGAGGCCAGGGTGAAATGTGAAACACATGGAAGCCTCTGAAGTAGGTCTGACTCAAGGTTGTCAGGTTGTTTGAGTGGCTAAAAGCACTTTGAGCTCGATGTCTGAAGTGCAATCTTGGGCGGTTCCTGGGCTAACCACCTGAAATAGCTCTTATAGACCACTCCATATAGCAAATGGCTGCAGTGCTTCAGATGCCCTTTAAAGGAGAAGTGACATCAAGATTCATGCTTTAAAAGGGTTTCTGTGTTTATAGTGGGCATGGGGAGTCATAGTAGACCATTTAAAACTGTATTCTGGTCGGTTTGTGACTGCTTTAAAATATTTACCTAAAGTGGTAATTCTGAAGTCCTGTCAGAACTCTTGCCTGAACTGTGTCAACTAATGGTCAAAATGCGATAATATTGCTGTTGGATCTATTCGCATGGCATACAATGTGGAAACGCATGTATGTCCGTGCACATTTTAACCCATGCGAGCCGAGCACTGCCAGATGAGGTGGTCTCGACCCGGGGCTGAAACCGCAGAAAACGCGCCGTGACTTGGGCCAGCGTGTTCTGAAACCGGCCGCGTTAGACCCTTTTCCCACAGACGAACGGCAGGATACATTGTGACTTTTAGGATACATTGGCAACCCCAGCGGATGTGCTATGTTCCTTTGGGTATGTGAATAACATATTAACTCAACAATCAAGTGTGTGTGTGTGTGCACGCACGAGCCCATGATGTGAGAGCGCGCCAACTCTTCAATTATTATTCTCATGATCAATATTTTATTATGGTACTTTCTCTTTCTCTTCTTTACCTATATATTAACTGCGGCCTGGACCGAACACACCGCACGCGCACACACACACACACACACAGAATGTTCCGCCTGAAAGGCTGCTCTGGTTAGGACATTGACCCGCTTCGTGAATGGCTAGTATTCATCCAATCAGTGAGCGACTGCAGAATACACGTGGAACTGTTTACAAATTTATCTTGGGTGTTAAACAACGCGTTTGAATACTACTGCGACAAATCAACCCGCGACACCCGTGGGAAACAACCCGCACTGCATCCAGGAACCAACTCGCGACAAATTCAAAATGCGGTTTGAATACGCCTTAAGGAATTTTATCCCCAGGCGTCGACCCTGGGTGGGGTAGAGACCTTTCGGCAGGGGAGCCAATGTGGTCGCTGATTGCCCGATGGCACTTTCCTCCAAATGTGATGTGACTGACAAACTCTTCGCAGATGTGCAGTTTCTGTCCAAAAGTTATGACCATTGGATCTCTTTAGACCACTCTCATGGCACAGCGTTCTTGATTTAATGTGCATGACTACCCAATCTGAAACAAGATGCGTTTGTGTTGCAGGAGAACATTGAGGTGTGCCTGGATGGGCTGGAACCCAGTTCCTCACAGTCTATCTCTGTAGTGGATGAGGCGTCTAGCCAGGCTCTGGTGAGTAGGTCACACCAACAACTGTTATCTAGATAAGATATTTTAAAATGTATTTCCACGGGACTACAATTATTATTTCCCATAATCTTGTTTGATTGCTGTAATCAGATTACACGTAGTATGTTACTAGCCTGGCAAGCCAGAACCAACTAATCGGCCACACATTGCACGCCATTCGAATGAACATTGGTCTCGAGTGATTCTACAAATCAGATAATCAAGTGTTTGACTGCCGGCCAATCAGAGCCACTTTGAGGTGGTTCTCTCTGCGAGGCGAGATATGGGCGGAGTTAGGTACGTTACGCAACCAGGAAGCACCGTCGTCACTTGCTCCGCCTACAGTGTTGTGATTGGATGACTTTGATTTGTAAAAAATAATACTCCCCCCCCCTACTCCACCACACGCCACACCCTTTTTTCTTTCGCTCGAGACCAGACTCAATGTTCGTTCTCGTTGCGTGCGATGCGTCGACGATTAGTTGGTTGTGGCTTGCCATGCTAGTACGTAACTACCTAACCTAAACAAAACAAAAAACGGAGGAATAAAAAAAATCGGTCAAAATTCTTTATCGGCTCTTTCCATCTCGTTTGAAGCGGCGTCACATTTTGCATTGAAGTGCAAGCGTTCGCAGCCACACATATTCCAGTCTAATCAGGGGTGTCGTCTCTATCGAGAGCCTTGTTTAATCAGAGCTTGTGATAATCCTCGCGGCCTTCACACGGCTAACACGCTGATCCTCGCGCAAGCACCGACGCACAATCTCGCTCTCCGCGATCCCACAGAGAGATTAACGTCTTTAGTCTGCCTTAAGCTGTCATAAATATACTGCTTAAAAACCCTTGGGCCACTTAACCCTTGTAGTGCCAGCAATTTTCTCGCCAAGAAATCGCCGCTGACACTAAGCAGAATCTTATAAGAAAACACCACTATTGTGATTATCAACACTAGGTTATTTTTAAACATAGTGTATGACACAGGTTAACCCTGAGACTTTTATACAATTTGCCAGCCCGCAACTATATCGACTTCTATATATAACATGACAAAGATGTGTATTTTAATGTCTTCAAACATACTCTGATTTTGTGAGAAAAGAGACTGATTTGTTTGTGTGTTTGTGGTTGTTGATACATTTATGTGCAGACTACTAGTGTCAAAGAACAGCTTGATTGATGCACACACAGACACAAAAGATATACTTCTGGGCTGTGGAAACATTGGGAGAACTGTCTGTATGTAGGTTGATGTTGATTTTGTATCTGGATTGTTACGTTTCGGTGTGATCCCTTCTATGTTTTTATGTCTATGTTGTTGTTTATATATGGACTCATGAGTCTGGAATAAAGTTTTCATTCATTCATTCGGTGTATCCCGGTGTGTTTGTCTGTGTCCTCTCTCTGTACATCTGTGCGTAGGTGCGTGGCCTTCGTGCTGAGGAGGCTCGGGGTCTGCTGTGGCTGCTGGAAGAAGAAGCCCAGAAATTATCACCATCAGAAGACTCCGTGCTGGACCGACTGTTTGGGTTCTACGGACCAGGGGAGAGTAGAGGTACTGCTACTCACTGGCACCAAAGACATAAACACAGACAAACATGCATGCATGCACCCACAGAAAAGCTGACATAGATGCTCTCAGAAATATGCATGTGTACACTCAGAAAAAAACTCACATATACAGACACAGTCAGACATAAACAGAGACCAATATACACCATGATCTGTTATAGCTCATTTTTAATCTTTGTAGAATATATATAATCTAGATTACAGTTGCATTTGAGATTACAAGCACTTCAAGAAAACTCTAATCACACTTAGAATTAAAAATCCTGGCTAACAGTTAACAAACCAAAGATCTAAATTGTGGTTTGGGTGTTAACTTGTGTTAACTACATGTAGCACGCAGCACAAAAACCCATCTATATAGAATACACATGCCAGATTTATAGCCCAAATTCAATAGAAAATGAATTGGAAGGCATTTTTTTGCAAGAGTCGTTTTTGCATTTTATTGACAGGGTTACCTTGAAAGGATGATGAGTGAGTGGAGGAAAGCAGCATGACAGAGAGGGGAAGCAAACTTACTGTTGGGGCCTGTGAAACTCAGCCAGAGGCACAAGAACATATATTATGCTGGATGCATCTGCAGCCTAACAGACTGGCCACACCGCCAACAAGGAAGGCATGGAATTCTGAATTGAAGTTGTAAGAGTAATGGAAAGTAATGTCTCAATTTACTTAAATATGATAACGGGGATTGCGTTACTGACTATTATTACCTGAGCCGGGGCAGGGCCACAGAGCAGGTTATGTTTTTGGTTGCGTTGGTTTGTCCCCTGGATAACTGAAAAGGTTGAGCACGGATCTGGATGAAATTTTGCAGAGTTGTTGGAAATGACGAAAGAAAGAAGTGATTAAATTGTGGTGCATTTCTGTAGCCTATAAGTAACATAATAGTCATACTTCATTATTATTAATGGGTGAATGCGGCCCGTTCTCCATAGTGACGTCACATCGGGCCACGTCTCCTCTTCACAAGCTAACTTTTAGTGGGTTTGAATCTAGCCCTGGTTAGGTCGAAAAACGTGTAAAAAAGGTGTGATTCAAATCGTTTTATCCAGTCACAACCCAGTACGAGGGACTAGCGATGTGGTGGCCGCCCCCGTCTCACATCGCCCATATCAAAGTCCGCCAACGTCTCAATGCGAATAGTTCGATTGGTCAGCCTGTATGCAGGCGACATCTGCCTGATTTGCCCAGACCCAATGTACTGTCTAGCGGCATGCGATGCATGGGCGATTCGTTGGTTCTGGCTTGCCAGGCTAGAGTTATATGGTTTCCGTTGCATATACTTGGATGCGCTGAGTCGGAGAGCTAATGTGGGTCATTTTATTATGAAGTTGACACTGGATTTTCTTTCACTTAAGCACACATGGTCATACACGCCCCCTAGTCCCCTTTTTTATGTGGTGCTCTTTCATATGTGAACTGTGAAAGCACACCAGACTACTTGGAAAACAAACTAACATGTGGATTCGGACCAGACAAACCAATTGGCTTGTGAAAGCACCCTTAGACACAAACAATGACAAATGCTTGCACACATATACACACGTGGTCACACACAGACACAGAGACAAATAAACATGTATGATCAAACACAGACATGCACAGAGACAGACCCAAAGACAAATAAACATACACAACATGCACACACGAGCACACATCTAAACACACACATACAAACAGACCCACTCACACACAGGTAAAAAAAAAACAAAACACACACAGACATTTGCGTGCATTACACACACACGCACAAACTACACACCAACATGCTCCCAGAAACACACACTCAAACACACAACAAAGTTAAAATCAGGCAGGCACACAGACAAATGTGCACGCACAATAATTATAACAATTGGACATTTTACATGAGGTGGCATGCAACATAAAAACAGTTAACAACTAGAAGCACTCAGTGAGTGCAAACCTGCGCCAAGGCCATGGTTGCCAATGATGCCAAAACATGTAGACACTATTATGTTACTTATAGGCTACAAAAATGCACTAAAATTTAATCACTTGTCACCAGTGGTACACGAGCACGCTCTTGGTGATATGTGAGATTTTTAGTCAGAAAAATTAATATTTTTGCGATGTGCCGGAGGTGGGACGCGAATCCGAGTCTCCAGATTGGCAGACCGTAGGGCTAACGGCTACACTAGTAGCCGTTAGCCCTACTGAGTGTTGCTGGAGGTGATCACAGTTTGTAAGATCATAACAATTGTCAAACTATTGTGTTACTTGTAGGCTACAGAAATGCACCAAAATTTAATCACTTGTTTCTTTCCAACAACTGTAAATTTCACCCAGATCCATGCATAACTTTTTTCATTTATCCTGCTGACAGACGAACCGAAAACAAAACTTGCTTGGCGCAGTTAAAAATATGAATAGACAGTATTTCAAACTAGCACAGCATGAAGCTTCAACGATAGGCCTATCTGAAAAGGTGCTTTGAGTCACGTTCTCGCGAGGGAGTAAGAAATCCACACGCACAGCACAGGCGCACCCACAAATATACAGGCGCTCGCACGCGCACACGCCATGCATTGACAGTCCAATCCAATTGACACCGAGCGGTTGCAGAGAAAGCCATGTATTGACTTGAGTCTGAATGCCTGCTGTATGTATCCAACGCCGCACAATATGAATAATGGACGGCAAGGTCGTGTCCATTGTGTTGTGAGCACGCACAACTTCACACCCCCGCAACTGCGTATGTGTGTGTGCGCTTCTGTGTGTGTGTGTGTGTGTGTGCAACGAACACGTGCGACTCCAGACCTCCTGGCTTCCATGAAAACGCCCACGTTTCCCACAGCTACCGCTTGTCGCTAAAGTTTCTGCTGCCATGAATGTGTGTGTGTGTGTGTGTGTGTGCCTGTTCTATGTGACTTGCATGTGTGCGTGTGTGTGTATGCATTGCCTAGCAACGACCGGCTAGCCGTACTGAGAATTATTGCTTTTGTGTGAATATTCAAGGAGAAGCGGTCGACTGACTTTCAATCTGATTTTTACTCTCCGCTCCTCACACCTTGAATTCTTTGGTGGCGATTTTCCAATGAGGGTCGTTAGCAAATGTTAACTTTACTGAGGATGATTCCACCTTTTCATAACTTAGCTCAACCTTCATAACAACCATGGTTTACAATAAATAGAATGGATAAAAAAGACACATTCCAATAAATAGACAAACAATAAAAACACAATAGAGAAATAGTAAAAAAAAATACTCTTTCTGTGTCAACCAAATTTGCACTGATGTTTTTTTGTTTGTTTGTTTGTTTTGGTTTTAAGTGCTGTTTTCAATCTTTATTGAGAGATCGGAAGCCGGGGTGAAGAGTCGGGGAGAGACATTGCAGAAAAGCCAGAGGATTTGTGCGAACCCACGGCGCTGCTCGGCCTGGGGGATGCGCTCTCTACCCGCTCGGCCACAGCGCGCCCCTGCACTGATGTTTTAAGCTTCACCAAATATTTTTTACAGATTACATCTGAACACAACAAAGTATAATGTAAAGAAGAGGACTTAAGAAAATTGTAAAATAGAATTTTCTACATTCTAAAAATAAGTGTCTTGACATGTTAGGCAGCAACTATGTAGTTTTTGTAGCAAGTCGGTGGATGTCTGCGGCATTGAAATAATTATATCCAATGAAGAGAAAAAAGTTAAAAGTTAACTTGGATTGTATTGATCCCACTGAGTAGCATGCCAGGGACGCGGATTCCAGGTGAAAGCACAGATGTTCCAATCACCAATCACACACATTTAACACTCATTATATTATTACAATAGCTTCTGATATTTTGTGAAAGCTGGCATGCTGATTCTGAGGAGGACCAAAAACACCCACAGAGATTGTAAATCAATCCAAAAACAACCGGATTGATTTTTAAAAAAAAAATATTCTAGCATTATTACTAATTCATTATTACTAATGCAAATACAAACATGTTTTATGAAATATTTTTTCCATGACGCTGAAGTCATGGGAGAGACTGCCCCTTTCAGTGGATCGTTACGGTTACGGTACGTAACCATGGTTCTCTGAGTGAAGAGACTATCTCTCCACCCAGTTACATATTCCATATGTACGGGAACTGACCCCACTCGGGTCAGGTGACGTGGATAATTTCTTTAAGACACACCACCTGTGGAGGTGGCCTGATGAGGCTATAAAAGGCACCTGGGTGCCCCGCCTCACCGATTAAATTTTGATGC
>OMKY01208929.1:0-10271 GCA_900302395.1 Bregmaceros cantori
AATTTTTGTATTTAGCATCTATTCATGTTTTTTTTTTTTCGGTCTTTCATATGTTCACTTTAATTGCTAACTCCGGCACTTTTGATTTTGACCATTATACCGTTAACAGCCTTTTCATCAAAGACCATTCAAGGAACCCCTCTGCCTCCTTCCTGTCTTCGCCTTGTTGCTCTCCCACTGCATTCCCTCCTTCGGACCCATCTGTAAATGTGTGTGTGCTCGTGCGTACATATTTGAGGTGTGCAGGAGGTGATAATCACGCCGTGTTGGCGGGTGACAAGGTGTCATAGCAGAGTGACGTGGCACACTCTCCTCTTTCATTTTGTTGCGCGTGCACATACAGGCACGCGCGTATTTAGAGATACGGATGAGGGCTGCGCGGTTCTGCTTAAAATTTTAAAAATGTGTTTAACCATTTTGATACATTACGCTTTCGTGGTTGGAGTTTGTGTTTGGTTCATGTGCGCATGGGTGGCTACAAATAGATATTTTTAACTGCACTTCATTAGTAAAACAAACGCACACCTTCCAAATAATGTTCATAGGATTATTATTATTTATTTTTATTTTTTTTAAACGCATTGTTTGTATTCACTAACAAGATGAACAAACGTGTTTACAGTGAAGTTGCAGGCTCAATGTAAGAAGTCTTATTTTTTTCATTTTTGTCTTTTTTGAGTGTGGGCCTCTGTTCGACCTTTATCCCGATCCCCTACTCCCTATATAGTGCACTCACTTATAGCGCCCTCAACAGCAACAGCCAAGATTTCAGACACTAGAGTTTTCATTAGAAAATTCAATAATCATCACAGAAAGTCAAAAGTACTAACATTTAAAACTTTATTTGCCGCGGTGCGTCACCCTTGTCTCCCGCCATACCATATTTGTAGTTTAGGCTGTTCTTAATGTGTCTCACAATGCATTATGGATTATATTGCTTGGTCTAAGGCATTGTGGGATACTTTAAGTACACTGTTTAGGGTACATCGAGTATTCGCACACCCCTACAAAATGGCGTGCAGCCCATATAGTGCACTATACAGGGAATAGGGATAGATTTCGGACGTATCGCATGACCCAAGTAAATATCGCACAAACACGGGACTTCCAGTGTGTGGATCAACACAAAAAGGTGGGCTTGCATTGGAATATGTTGGAATATCCTCCATTGATTGGCGCTGCATTAGCTAATGTTTAGCCCGCGCTCAAAGTGCACTACACATGAATCAACTCAGCCTGATCACTTTGAACACTTAGAAACCAGCATAATAAGCCCTTGTGAAAATGGACCTTGGGATGAAGGTAATGATCATTTTGCATTAGTAGTAGTGTTAAGATATATTGTATTGCTAAATTGAACCAAACAGCATTGTACAAAACACTTTATAGGGTTGTAGCAGTATGCAAAGTAATTTGTTACGGATTGCAAGAAAATAAATTCCAAGCCGCTAATTTCACTGGTCAATGGTGTGCAGTTGTTTATTATCACTCAGCATGAAACTGAAATGAAAAATACTGTAAATAATAACTGGATGGGTGAGGCCAGGAATGGAGACTAGCATTGGGAACAACATATATTGGGGAGGATAATAATCTATAGTGATTGAAGCTGATTCAGTTTCAATTGCCAGCGTCACTAGGGTTTGGGCAAGGTGACGCCGCCGCAGCTAGGGGGTGGCAGACTTTTTGGGAGCTGCACGTACGCCGACGCATATATATATGGAAGTATGCGATACGACTTCACATCTATTGAGGTAAATTGACAGCAAATGAATGCTATGAATCACCAGCAAATGGCAGACTTTTAAACTGTCGATCTTTTGCAAACATCGCTCTCTGCCTGCTCGTCTATCATCACCAAGCCCAAGCAGCATGGTCTAAAATAAGAAAGAGAATGTCTGTGTTTCTGTTATATTTAATGTGCATATTTGCCTTTACATAGCAGTTTGTTGTCAAGAACAGTTCCTGGTACACTATGCCAATGTGTCCGTCCCAGGTGTTCTGTGCCGCAGAAGCGGCTGTGATTAAATATTTACATATATTTGTTTGTGTTCCAACTTAAAAAGATCCTTTTAGTCCGTTCATTCTCTGCGTACCGGTGTAATATCCCACGCATCCCGCTCAAGAGGCTGCAGCCGCGCCATCTACTGCGACTGTGCGGTGCCGTACGTCGTCATCGAGAAAGTATGGACAATTACGGTTGCAAAACAAACATTAGACAGCGCTTTCTTTCACTAATTGACATCAAGGCTGTATGGTTATGCTCCACCATTGGGATATATTGCGGTTCATTTTTTTTTCCATATTGTTTCTTGTATTTTTGTTGTGTTGTTGTGAATCACGTTGCATTGCTCTGCATGAAGTTGTTATATAAATAAAGTTTGATTCGATACACGCACAGCGCAGGTCAAGCATGTCACGCTCCTCAAACCAGCAGCCAAGAGCCGCAACCGCGATGTGGCAAATAATTACATACGTGCTGTCCTGCTTAGTAGTATGCGGTGCTGGAAATGCAAACACATGCAGAATGTCTGCTCGTATGATGCCGTTTCAGCGAGAAACAATCTGTAAAGAAAAAACGTCCTCGGGTGACCTCATCTGTGGGGATGAGCTTGGGTGACAATGATGTCACCGCAATCCCATTTGCTGACAGGCGGAACAAGTGGGGGAATAATCTGTTTGTGACATCACACAGAAGTCTGCGCGCTTCCATTGATGGCCAGAGGATGTGAATCAGGGCTTGAAAACGGAATTATTTTTAAAACGTTCCTTTCCGAATGGTTCAGGCATGCCGAGGTTTAGCATTTTCGTTCTCTGAACCGTTCTGCCACTAGAATAGCGGTCCTGAACCGGTTCGGAGCGCAAAAATGTTGTTTGTTCTTGAAGTTCCTTATATTGTGCAATTAAAATTAAAATATATTTGGTGAAATCGGGTTTAAAACAGCATTACATTGCTTCCTTGTCTGTCTACAAGACGGTGAAAGTTGGATGGATGCACAACCGGAAATAGTCTCCCAGACATAGGATATGTTCATATATAGAGAACGGAAAAAAAACGGTTTTGTGGATTTCATAATGTTCCGTTTCTGTTCCGGAACAGTTGAAGAAATATGTTTTTGTTTCAGTTCCCACTCCTCATAAAATGACTTCTGATGTCAATCACTTCGATGTGTTCTGATTTATTTTTTTAGTGCGAGTGCCTGTCTACTGTGTTCTTAAAAAAGAATGGTGGTAACTTGGGGTGTGCTATTCCACCAACCTTGCGGTGTGCTATTCCACCTCGGCGGACGTGTCATCCTGAAACTGAGGCTTTGGACCTTCGGACTCATGAAGGCCTCAGTTGCTTGATCTCTCTCTGGCTCTAGTCGGGAAGCTTGTCGCTTTTGCTGGATGCACCAGGGGGGCATCTTAAAAATACCAATCACAAGCGTGCAAGCTCACAGCTGCCTATCAATCAATAGGAAAGTTGAGATTGGGCCACAGTGCTGGTCCGATGCCCGTACGTAGAGGGCAGTAACTCTATCCACCCTCCACCCTCTTCCAGGCCCACCTCTCATATGGTCCGGCCTGGGACGCCATTGCATAATTACCCTGCTACGTCCCGGGCGGCGGGCACTCAATCCCCACCTCTCGCTGCTGAGCATCAGCCCTGCCTACCTTTGGTGTCCATTAACATAGATTTACAAAAATAGCCCCCATCGGTTTACACATGCCAGTGTGTAAGTGTATAGATATATGTTGTTTGTGGTCAGTCTGTGCGAGCATATGTATGTATAGGGTTGTTACTAGGGACGCATGGTTTTGCTCAAAATTAAAAATGTTGATTTTTCCATCATTGTGATATATTGTGGTTTCGTAGTTGTGGTAGCTACCAATAGATATTTTTAACTGCAGTTTTTTAGTAAAATAAACGTAAAACTGAGCATTTTTTCTGTTTGCATTGTTTTAATGTACATCTTGTGTACATCGTGTCTGTACGTCACGTCCGGTGTCATTTAAGTTTGCTGTGTTTTTGGCAATTTTTCAACGTGTATATTGGGTGGGAGCACACACCTACAGGCTTATTTAAAACGGATGGTGGTAACTTGCGGTGTGCTATTTCTCACCCAAATGCTCTCGTGCCTATCTGTGACCCACAAACTCATGATTTAATAATCAGTGCAACTCGTTCGATTGTCTCATTACTTTTGGAAGGACTATTAAAAGCAGCCATCCTATTGGTCTAGAAGAACATGTGACCACTCGGTGAGTAACTTTAAGTCGGATTTTGACTGTATTTCATCCATATTTATGTAAAATGATGAACAATGCAAGGGAGATGATGTGTAACTGGTCACACAGCAACGTCTAGTGGTCGGATTTTGTGAGCCATCGCGGACCACTACCACAAGATTAAATGGAACTCATACAGACACCGGAAGTGTGTTTCATCCCAGCGGGACAAAATGCCAGCCCCCTGTATTTCACAGGTAAACTCGTATAGTGATAGGATTAAAGTGGTGGGGGGATGGCAACCTGCGGCACTGCCCGACCTAAGGTCTGCGGGATGCGCTCTATAACTCTGCCACTGCACCCCCCTAGGAGGAGCATTGTTTAAAGAAAATTGTATCGCGGCGCGTACCAAACTCCGCCCACGTCCCCCTCGCACAAAAGTCCGCCTTCACGGGGCTCTTATTGGACTAGCTGGTTCTGTCTTGGCAAGTTATTATCAAACTATGCTAAGCTATGAATTTTCCTGACGGCTGTTGAGAATTCATAGCTTCATAGCTCTACAACGCTCTACAACTCAAAACTGATACATGGACCGTGCAATTTGCATTCTCACTCAGGGACACAATTACAATTCACATCCAAAATAGCCCTGTTTCAGATTCTGTTTTCAAGTACTGGTAGATAAAGTCCATTCCAAATCACACTAGACTTTTAACATTTTAGTCTCCTCACACTTTAGCTCTATTGACAAGTTATTCTTTATTTCATTAACGAGTCCTGTGTTTAGTCATGTAATCGGGGTGCTTGCCCGAGGTTTGTTGAGACAACAGACTCCTGGATAGAGTGCATGTTAGAGATGCAACTAATGGATTAAACATCAATTATGCATCTCAGCAGGTTAGGCACGTGACACATGAAACAACAACACATGTTTGACTCCAGCCAACAACAGTACTGCTGCAGGTCACTGCACTAGTAAATATTTTTTTTTAAAACCCCACAAGAATGTTTGGACGGTTAGGGTTGGCCCTGTGGCGCAGCGGGTAAATTTTAAGAACCCGTGAAGGAAGCATTTGGCAAGCGGAAGGGGCTAGGGCACGTGATGGGGGAGGCCGGTTGCAGAAATATATACAGGACATGAATTTAAATATCTACAAGAACTGACAAGCCAAACAACGGAAGTACTCTGAAGTGGCTCTGAAAGCTCATTCTTTTGTTGATACAATTTTTAAAATTGAAAGTGCAAGAGTTTTTATCCAGTCACGGGGTTGATTTCATCCATTTTTCGTCACTCGCGACTCGCGGGAGAGCTTCTCCTTTCCGGAGCTCCGGATAAAAATGGAGCAATACTGAAAATTGTGGGACGTGAGAAGTTTGTAAATGCTGTTATCTAGTCTTCTAATTTGTGCATTTCCAAAACTATGGGGGATTTTGGACACGTTTTGTTGAAAAACTGAAATTTTGCCACTTCAAAACAACGATCAACCACGTGTTCTGTTGCACATTAATCAACCTCCATGCTCCATGAATTAATGGAATAATCATTGTAAATTTCCTAGAACATAGTTACTTTTGGGTACTGTTGAAATGTTCGCATTGTCAGGTGAGAAAGGAATTAACAATGAAACAAATCATTGTTTGCCAATCAATTAAGTCATTGTTTACTTTTAATTAATAAGATGCTGCAGCATCTTATTAATCTTATCAATATTTTAATAATTCAAAAAGGGAAATAGTAAATATTTAAATTTTAATTGTTTTGCAGATTTCACAGTCATATACTGCACGTCCACTAGTCCCCGCTCTTTCATCCCCCTTTCGAATAATTCCAATAGAATTAGAAAATTATGCTTGCGCCGAAAAAACAACTAAAACAAAAAATAAAACAAAAAAAAAGAAAATACAATGACATGGATCAACAAGCATATCTGCTTATAATATAAAGAAGGAGGTTTTTACTTTCTTGGAAAATGTCCTATTCGATAAATATATATTTTGACATGTTTTTATAGGACTTAATTTTTTTTTATTCATGTTTTGTGGACCTTATTCCTAAAATTGTTCATGAAAGGAGGAACACTTTACATGGTTTAGCTTTGAAAGCAATGTAGCGGGTGAAGATCTGAGTTGACTCCACCGAGACATGCGCTTCTCGTTGTGTTTCTCGCACAACTGATGCAGGTTGCCGGTGAATGTGTTTTGGGGAAGGCAGCGTTGAAAATGTCGATGAAAACACAAAGACATTGTCCCTACCTCGGGGGATGTCTCCCAGGAACTGTTTGGTGTTCACAGAGTTCCAACGACTGGTGCATAATCTTCCGTCTGGGAAGCCTGTTTGAAGGCGGCGGTGCGTAGGCGTTCCTCTGATTACTGACGTCAGTGTGTGGCTCCCCGCGGTGGCTCCTGGGAATTATACACAACAGAGAGACACGTTCAACACAAGCAGCACGTTTAGGAACAGGCACCGGGTGAAATCGGCGAGCTGCTTTTCAAGACCCAGAGAAAATTCAGTTCTGCGACCTTGTCAGCAAAACACATAGCAAAGGAAACTTTAGACTAGGGCTGTGCAAAAAAATTGAGTTGAAATCTAAATCGGATTATTTTGTTCAGAAGATTTTTGAAAAAGTGAAATCGTCAAATCGGATTTCCTTTTCAACATAGATAATAATTATTTTACTGGTTTGTTTTGTATGGGTGAATAAAATAAGTAAATAAATATACATTGATAATTGTATTAATCCTAGGCCAAATGACGAGGTGTCTCTACTTAATTCCAAAAATGGACACCATTTGCAAAGTTTGAAATATGAAACTTCTAGTTGTAATATATTTTGTCCTTTTTTTTCTCTCAAGAAATCGGAAACAAATCGAAAATCGAGATTTCAGACACAAATCAGGATTTTATTTTTTGGCAAAATCAAACAGGCCTACTTTAGACTTTCCTTTATCATCAGAAAAACAAACAAACATTTGTTTCTACCTGTTTACATTCCAGAGCTGATTTCGGACAAAATCCTGAATAAATGCGGGTGCAGTGCCGACTTTGTCCGCCAGGTGTTGGTATCCACCACCGCTGCCTCATTCAGCCTCCTCATTCGGCCAGAGGGCGACGTATGGAGCCGCCTGGTGGACTAAAGGAGTACTGCACCCACATCAATTTTTTAATTTATTTTTTGGCCATTAAAGCCAAAGACACATTAACGCGCCTTTGGCACTGCCAGACTAAACAAAAAAAAATGTGATAACGTGTCTGACACGGTCAAGCAAACAAAGGAATGAAAAACACACAAAGCGGGTAATAATAAATGAAGTGTGTGTTTGTGTGTGTGTGTGTGTGTCGAAGAGATTGCACTGATGTTGTTTCTACAGCAACAGCATGTGAAGCATCTGCGTAGGCCGTGCTTATATAAATGATGAAAATGTCAATTTATTTAAATACACTCATGTCCACCAAAATGTAGGCCAAAAAGTCTTGTACATGTCAAACAATGATCGATGCTTGGCACAGAGCCTGCATATATCGGGATAAACAATTTTTCTTGCGCTCAGTGTGAAAACGCAACTCGCAAAACTTAACACAGACACTGTGCTAGGAGGAGATTCAATGGGATTCTGTATTGTTAATGCAACAAGCGGTGAGATAATTCACCTCAAAACGTTGACTAATAATAGTTTGAATTACTAAATAATAATCATTCAATGTGGTTTTATTGGAACTGCCCAAGGCCGACTAATATATTGTCAATATTTGGATATTGAAAATTTGAAATTGAAAATGATAGCAAAAAATATCAAAAATATTAATATTGAAGTAAATTTATCTATATTGATACAGTGTAACGCAACAGCGTTATTCCATCCATTCTCCTTGTAATGACGAAGCAAGGGGACAAATACTGCCCAAAAAATAACTTGAAAAAACAACAACAACCAAAAGAACAGTTACGGACAGAACAAGAGTTGGTGGACGTTGCGACAGAGAGAGATAAGACAGTGATCTCTGCAATGCAGCAACACAGCAAAACACAATTTAAAATGTGTGGAGGTATGAAAGTATGAATGAACAAATACTAAATAATTCCCAGCCTGCCCCGAAAATTCCTAGCCTGGCGAGCCAGAACCAACTCATAGTCTGGGAAAATCAGGCTCGCCGACGGTACGGATTCAATCAGCGCGGACGTGGGGGGAGTTTGTACGGGCTATGCAAGACGTGGGTGGAGTTTCCACAATACTTGTCCCACTTAATGCGCTGTGATTGGATAACACAATTTGATTGACACGTTTTTTTTTTTTTGGCGTTTTCCGACCGGGTTTTACCAGACCCAATGCAGGCGTCTAGCGATGTGCGATGCATGGATGATGCGTTGATTATGAACTTCATGATCCACTGAACAAATAGTTTTATTCGTTTATTCACTACATTTTGACAGTCGATGGATCGATTAATCATTAATTTTTTCTTGGAGTTAGGCATTGCTAGATAATATGGTACAGGACCGTGCAAGGCCGGACTTTTAACTTGCATGACAAGATACATTATCAACAAGGTAGCAACTTAAAAATGAAAGTGATAATAATGTTATCACTTTAATTTTGGGTTTTCATTCCATGATGGTATTGAAGCTATTGGGACATTATGGACCAACTATGGACAAAAGGAAGAGATTCTTCTTTGCTGCTGTAGTGTGCACAAAGACCACGGTGCGTCCCATTGCGGTTTTTGAATTTTTAAAAATTGTATTTTAAACATTGTGCACAATCCTGCATCCTGCAGCCAGCCAGCGGGTCACGCCAGCACGCAGCCACACACACCTGTACACACACAAACACACAGCGAACCAAACCCCAACCAAATAGTCTCTCTCTCTCTACCTCTCACACACACACACACACACACCTGTACACACACACAAACACACACAGTGTACCAAACCCCAACCAAATACAGTCTCTCTCTCTCTCTCTCTCTCTCTCTCTCTCTCTCTCTCTCTCTGTCTCTCTCTCCCACTCTCTCTCCCTCTCTCTCTCACACACACAGACATCTGTACACACACACATAAACACACACAGTGTACCAAACCCCAACGACTCTCTCTCTCTGTCTCTCTCCCTCTCTCTCTCTACCTCTCACACATACACACACCTGTACACACACCTGTACACACACAGTGTACCAAACCCCAACCAAATACAGCTCTCTCTCTCTCTCTCTCTCTCTCTCTCTCTCTCTCTCTCTCTCTCTCTCTCTCTCTCTCACACACACACACACACCTGTACACACACAAACACACACAGCGTACCAAACGCCCACCAAATACAGTACTGTTTTCAATCGGTTAATCAATTATTGACATCCCTAATGCTACCTTACGTGTATCTGGCTTGTCCACTAGTAATGCGTTTCCCCAAGTCCCCAAATTCTTTCCTCTCCAATTATTTTCTTTATTTTATTATTCTCTGGCCAGCGTGTCTTGATCCCCGCCCTCTGCCCAAACCCCTTCTCGATCTCCCTCAAGGTCATTCCATCGTATTGGCTCCCTATCCTTTCTAGTGGGCACTGCCTCATCGAGGCGCATTCATGGCCATGCTAAATATAGAGGGTGGCACACATACCACTCTCCCTCCCCACCCCCCCATAACTCCCTGTCTGTCTACACCCCCCCACTCTATACTACTCCCCCTCTGGACATGAACCCCAATTGACAGACAGAGTTGGAGAGTGCCAGGCATGTACGTGTGTGTAGGCATGTCTGTATCTGTGTGTGTGTTGTGTGTGTAGGTTTGTGTGTGTGTGTTTGAGTAAATTGAGTATGTGTGTGTGTATATGTGTCTGTGTAGGTGTTGTATTTTAAGATTTCCCCCGGGGTATCCAGCGAACGGGACAAGCGTCATGACCAGGTGTGTGTGTGTGTGCAAGTTTGTGTGTGTGTGTAACACTGTGTGCGTGTGTGAGTGTGTGCAGGTGTGTGTATAGGTTTGTGTGTGTGTGTGTGTGTGTACGCTTGTGTGTGTGTGTGTGTGTGTGTAGGTGTGTGTTTGAGTAAATTGAGTGTGTGTGT
>OMKY01208931.1:0-21572 GCA_900302395.1 Bregmaceros cantori
GAAATTGTTACAACGTGCGTACACGACCAAGCACTTTCAATGTATACTGAAAACACTGAAAGTTTTAACACACAGGCAAGTATGTGTGCACATACGCATAGACGGTACACACACACAAAGCCACAGCGGTGAAGGAATCCAATGGCAGCTTAACCTCTGCGCATCGTGTTGATGGAGGCATTGAACAATCACCTCTCACCTCTGGAGACAAACCACACTGCTCCAAAGGACAACGCGGTCTATTTCTCTGTCTTTACCATCTCTAACTCTCTCTCTTTCTCTCAATAGCTTCTCACTGAAATATATACACATGTTTTCTCAATCCTTCTTTCTCTACCCCTCTCACAATTTCATAGGGGTGCAATGATTAGTCGACTTATGGTTGACTAAACGATTATGAAATTAATTTGATAATTGAGAAACCCCAAGGAATTGAATCATTGTTATTGCAGTTTAGTGACGACAGTTTAGTGGGTAGTAGGGGCATACTTGTGAATATGAAAAAAAAAAAAACTTAAATTTGTATGGTACAAAATTATTTGTAATGAAGCCAAATGGTCGACCAGCATAACTGTGTTTAAGAAAAGTTATTCTGGAAAGGAGGATAGAGCAAGGAGAGAGACGGAAGAAAGAGAGAGAGGGGGCATGCGAGATGGAGAAACATGGAGATAGAGAGATGAGAAAGGTCAACTGGGTATGTGTGAGAGGGAAACAGAGAGAGAGAGAGACAGAGAGAAAGAAGCAGAGAAAAGAAACATAAGGGGGTAGAGAAAGGTGGAGTGGGTGGGTGAGAGAAAGGGATTACAACAATTTCACATTCAAGGTAATATTTGGTGGTTAAAGTGTGCGTGTGTGTCTGTGCAAGCATGTCTTTGTCTAAATGCATGAATCTCAATGTATGTGCGTATCTGAGTGTGTGTCTGTGTGCGTGTGTGTGTGTGTGTGTATGTTGGCGTGCGCGAGCGTTTGTGTCCACATTGTCTTTGTGCGTGCGGGTGAGAGTGTGTCTCGCCATTCCAATCATAACAGGGCACCAAGAGAGAGCGAAGAATGGTGGGTGGCACTTTGTGTTTCAGGCATTAGCAGTCGCGTCAAGGCTACAAAAACCCACAGCTGCCTTTCATGGATTCACAATAGCCAGCACTCTCATCACGCCAGAAGATGTTTTCTACTGAGACACCAACAACAACAGAAGAAGGAGACAGTATAGAAAAACATAGATGATATTTGAATTTTGTGTTGCATTCAACGAAAGTTTGTCCGTGTTAGGTCTATTTCACTATCCCGGCTCGCCTCAGATTGTGCACAGAACATGGTTGATTTCTCTCCAGAGGTCCCAGTAGTTTAGAAGAGGCTCTTAAACCATTGAACCAGACAAATGAAGCATTGGCCGTGTCCGAAATCGTTCCCCATTCCCCATATAAAGCACATTATGGGGCGCACGCCCTTTTGTAGGTCTTTTCTAGACGAAGCAATATAACCCATAACGCATTGAGAGATATATTAAAATGACCTAAACTCCAAAAAAAGGGTTAGGGTTAGGGTTAGAATGGTCCATTTTCAGCAGGGGGGAAACATTGATCCCGTGGAATTTAATAATGCTATTGTCCAAAGTATTAGAGTTAGGGCTGTACGATTTTGCTTAAAATAACATACAGATTTCGGATTCAATTTTGATTATTAAAGGGAAAGAACACGATAAAAGTTTTGCAAACTGTGCATATATATATAATTTCATGAACTGTATTACATATATCTATCTATAACTATAATTTACAACACAACCAGCAAAACCACAGCCAAACATTACATTCTGATTTTACAATTTACATTAAAAAAAATCATATGGTAAAAATTGTTTAACAACCCTGTTACTATGTGGAAATCTCTTTAAAAGAAGGTAACAACTGCATAGCCGTGTGCTACCATGTGTGTAAGGGCAGAACGGAGTTTGTGGGAACTGTAGAAACTCGAAGCTGACACCTCGACAGCACTAGCGGAGCTACAATGGGTCTAGTACCCCTCAGGAACAGCGTTCAATGTGTGGAAAATCAACAACCGTTTCACAAGTCAGAAACGGGTGCCATTGAAATACACACAAGAAAAGTGTGTACAGCTTAACCTCTCTGCAGTAATGACAGCAAAAGCAAGGACATGTTGCTTGGTAAACAGGCTATTTTTTTTTTAGAATACATACTTAACGGTAGAGGATGGAGACATGTTCAAAGTCTTCCTCCTGCCTTACATCATGATTCGGGCACCAGGCAACATGATTCCCGGATTGGGCCCAAAAACTAACCAGTGGAGTGAGTATGAATGGAATTACACGTGTGAAGTCGAAGTAATCGCGGGAAAAGGGTTGGGTAACAGATCCAACAACAAATGGATGGGGTGGGTAAAGATCTCTAAAATTAGACACGTGCAGAGCTAGGCACAGCGATTATCCAGCATTGCGCTGACCCACTGTGGCTCGGAATAACATTGCAGAATAATGATCATGCGTATTGAATCGGTAAAGCAGCAAGGGGGCATCTAATATAAAGAAAAGTGTTCTGACATCCCATTCTGGCCAATCTCACTAATCATACACACTCACAGCAACCACTCACACACACACACGCACACACACTCACGTAAAACACACACACACACTTACCTCAAACACACATCATTGCTGTGTTATTGAAACTGCATTTGTGGCAGTTCCATAGGACTATTTTAATTATAATTATGTCCAACTCCACAGGAGATTACAGAGTCAGTCACCGCCAATGAAACACTATATAAATGTTGCACTGTATTGTACAGTATTGTTCTTGCGTGACTATGAAAAATGGTAAGTAAATAAGTAAGTAAAATGTATTTATAAAGCACCTTCACATAATTGGAGTCAGAAGGTACTGTACAGTGGACAACAAATAACAACAGATAGTAGATAGACAAACAAATAAAACAGATAGTAAAAAAGAAGTAACTAGAAGCACTCAGAGAGGGCAAATCTGCGCCATAGTGGTACAAAGAAATAGTACTTTTAGTGCTAGGAGTATGTGTGGCAACCCATTATCAAAACAAGTGCTTGTAGAGTAGCACGATTGCCGCCACCGGCGAATATGCTCAGCACAAGCCAACTACATTACTCAGCAGCTACCGAGTTACTTGCTGATATCGGCATAGGAGTTGATTTTTAATATTAAGATATTTAAAATATTTTTTTCCCAAAAAAGGACATTTTGTTAAATCCACTTGTACTAAATTCATTTTTAGAATGGAAAACGTTGTGACCTAGGAACAACAGATCCTCTTTTATATTGCAAGCTTGTATGCTAAGAAAATATTTTGTCCAAAGTAGAAGACTACAAAGGACTATGCTGATAGACTTAAAACATGGTTCAGCGTAAACCCTGAGCCCTCCTTTGCGTGGTCCACACTCAGGGACGTTATCGGATACAAACCCCACTGTCACCACAGCAACAAAAAACTGGCAAAGGATTTGAATACATTTTACTACTCATTTGACTCGTCTACCCCTGCTGACCCCCAACAAACCACCCAGGCTCATACCCACCGTTCACACCTGTAACCATGGCCACGAGACGCTCACCTGCACTCGCCACGCCTCACACACACACACACACACACACACACTGTTATGCATATTAGCATGCTCACGGACAGACACACGCTCACAGCACACTCATATGCACCCCCACACCTGACCACCTCAACACATCCACTACCCTCATCAGCCCACCTGCAAAGCATCCCCACCTGTGCCCCCACCTACGGCCGAGCCTGCATTCACAGTGGACGTGGTTGGTGTACACCAACTTCTGTGCAAATAGAACCAATATCCTCGGTTCCACTATCTCGAGGGATACGAAGTAGTCCCTCCACATCGAGTGGTTCTGAACACCGCATCTAACGCGCCCCCATTCATGTTAATGTGCTGTGTCTAGCGCAGTGTCCGCAGTGCTGTGAGTCCCCCACCCCCTCATCGGCTTGTCTGCGATACTTTATTTCGTCACACATACATACATGTAGAGTGAAATTCTTCCTCCACATTTAACCCATCCCTGAGGAGCCGTGGGCAGCTATGTGTGCAGGGGCCAACTCCAAAATGTGAGCCAGTGCCTTGGCCAGGGGCACTGACTGGAGCAGCTTAACTAGAAAATGTTTTTGGTGGTGGGGGAAACCAGAGTGTCCGGAGGAAACCCACATAGACACGGGGAGAACATGTGACGTGTAACATGTCCACACAGAAAGGACCTGTCCAGGTTGGGATTCGCACCCAGGACCATCTAGCTGTGAGGCAACAATGCTAACCACTGCGCCACCGTGCCGCCTCTTCAAACCCCTCCCATTCCTCCATAAGGCTACACAGGCGCATTGCAAAGCAGAGCTTCTGCATCTGTCTCTGAGGCATAGCATCTCCGCCCAGGGGCACGGCCAGGAATTCTGGGCCCCCTGAAAAAATATCATATTGGGCCCCACCACAGAACCCTGTGCAACTGCTGTGTCTAGGGTCCAATTGACCCAGTTAAAGCTCAACAAAAATACAATAAAATAGAATAAAATGAACAATCTCTCTCCTCTTCCATTCGCCCAGGCACATAATACTTATGATGCATGTCTTTGATGTATGTCTATCTTGAAAGTTACAATAGTCTGAACATGAATAAACAGAAAGAAAATGAAAAAGGATTGTTAATTAATTTTTTTCTGGGCTCCCTGCCTCTCACAGGTCCTTTGAATCATCCTAACTTTTCCCCCATTACGGCGCCCCTGTCTCCGCCACACGGGATCAGGAGAGTAAAGGTAAAAAGAAAAACAATTTACCTGATAGAAACACTTCCCCTGATATAGCCCGGCAGGAGCCCTAATGACAGCCACTACACACAGCAGCCAAAACAAGCAGGGGGTGGAGGGGCATGACGCGGCACCTCTGCTTCACGCGGCCCAAATTATAGCCCTGTCGGTGTGGTCGACACCAGCTGAAGAGGCTTCGCTCAATGCGGCCAGCCATTTTCAAGAAATTGCTGCGAGCATTTAGTCACCGACACCACACACCGATGGAAAAATGGGATCCGCCGTGATTTGAGCTTTTCGAATTTGCCCACAACTGCTGAGAAATGAACAAAAGTTAGATGTTAACAGGTGCACACGCACATATATTAATAAAACGAATTAAACAATTGTGGTTAATAATATTAGATTATTTGCATATAACTGCTTATCATAACTGCATAGAGAGAGAGCGAGAGAGAGAGAGAGAGAGAGAGGGAGAGAGAGGGAGAGAGAGAGAGACTATGTCAAACAGCAGCCAATATATTTTCAACAGCTTTGCTCCGACTCTGCTGGCCATTATCCCGGGGTTAATCCCCAACCCCGCGGAGCTGGCCGACTGCCCTGACCACTGGGTGGAGGGTGTGGTGGGGTGTCAAGGCACACACACACACATAATCTGCTCTATCCTTGTCTTTCCTAACAGTGCAAAGCTGCCATCCCGCTGTGTCCATGTGTGTGTGTGTGCGTGTGTGTGTGCGTGTGTCTGTGTGTGATTATTTGTATCATAAAGGTATCAAGTTGATGGACCATCACACTTCCCATGTTTTCACACTGCCCCCTCCAGACCCTCTCTGTCTCTCTCTTTCTCTCCGATACCATCCTGCAAAAACACTCTACTTCTCTCACCCTCTCTCTTATTTTAGCTCACTACTGTCCATATTGCCAAAGATAAATGACAGCCGAAGCAAATGATCATCAGGGCTGCAAGGCTGCAACTAACGATTATTTTGATAATTGATTAATCAGACTTTTAAAATGTGTACAGATCTGTTCATTTTGGAATGATTATTAACCTGGACGGTTATTAATATTAAGGCTGCAACCACTAATCGATTAATCAATGATTAATTGATTATAGAATTAATCATCAACAAATGTAATAATCGAAAATCGGCAAGGAATTTGATCATTGCTATTGTCAGTTCCCCACCGACACTACCCTGGCACAACACATTTGATGGGAAATACTTTTTGACAACCTGAAATATTAAATTAACATAATTGGTTAAAAACAATAAATATGAAGAAAAGATCAAACTACTGCATAACCTAATTTTAATAGGTTTGTGTCAGAGTAGCTTAATTGTTGTTCATTTGTTGGTTAAGAAGAACCAAATTTGACTATACTATACGTTGACAAGAACCTTGTTAATATTTTTTTTTGTTTGTTTTTGTTTTTCCCCGACGCAAGTGCTGTTTTTCATTTGGAAACTGGGTTGAAGAGATCGGGGGTAGATGTCGCAGAAAAGCCGGAGAGGGAGTAGACCTTGCGGGACTAGGGACACTGTGATCTAAACCACAGTGTCATTACTATGAATGGGGCCGCCCTTAGGTCCAGTGTCTTTAACCACATCGCCATCAACAACCCCCTCTGTGTTAATATTTTGGATATTTTTTTCAATAAATATTTTTTCAAAAATTCAACCG
Source organism: Bregmaceros cantori (assembly GCA_900302395.1). NCBI lineage: Eukaryota > Metazoa > Chordata > Actinopteri > Gadiformes > Bregmacerotidae > Bregmaceros > Bregmaceros cantori. Next base: position 6,493 of record OMKY01208931.1, read on the forward strand.
ATTACTCGATTAATCGTTTTAGTAATCTGCAACTGATTGACTATTAAAATAATTGTTAGTTGCAGACCTAATTAATATTGAAAACTTCCATGCTAGCTTATAACAGTTTTTTTTTCAAACAAGATTACTTATCATTAAGTAATGGTCGTCTTGCTACTTGCCACTTTTGTATCCAAGTGGGTGGCCATGACCCTGGGACTGGGTATTAATCAGGGCTTGAAAACCAAATTGTTTTAAAACGTTCCGTTCCGAACAGGCAGTTTTCGTTCTCGAAATGATTCTGCCGCGATAATATTGGTCCTGAACTGGTTCGGAATGCAAAAAGTTTGCTTGTTGAAAGTTAAAGTTTTTTTTTTTTTTCGTTTCCGTTTCCGCTCCTTGTAAAATTCCGCAAAATTCTGTTTGCTTTCTGTTTTTGTTTTCATTCCTTGAACCGGTTTGGAGCCATGGTATTAATTATTAAATTTGTTGGCAACAAAGTCAATAAGCAGCTATCATTGATTGATCTGTTGCAGCTCTAATGATCATCGTATGAATTTGTGGTCATACGAAAAAATATATGTATGTGAATGTTCCCTATCTCCAGAATCAGCCATCTCAACAAATGTAATCAATGCTGAATCAACAATGAAGACCCGGGTTTGACTTGTCGATAAGTAATTATTATTGCAATGATGGTCTAAAAAATGACATCTGTACATTGTGACCCGGCTTTCACTCCTCGCTCTTTGTGTGCTCACTTGCCTGTGTGCTCACGTGCACGCATGCGCATACCCCTCTCGAGCCCTCTCTCTATCTATCTATCTCTCCGACACACCCACCCCATCCATCTGTTCATCTTGTTAATTCCCTCCACCTCCCGTGGTCTTAATCAAGCCGACCACCCTCTGCCTGGCCACTGTCCAGCGGGCCAAGGTGGAAGAGGAGAGACCAAGAGAGAGAGAAGGACGAAGGGGGAAGGGGGGGGGGTGTAGAGGATGGATGGAGAGGTAGAGGATAGAGGGAGGAGAGAAGAAAGATGAGAGAGAGAGAGAGAGAGAGAGAGAGAGAGTGGGGAGAGAAAGAGAAAAAGTTGGGGAGAGGGAGGGAGATAAACGGACAAAGAAAAGTGAGAGGTGAGAGAGAGGTAAAGGTCAAGGTGGAACAGGAGGGAAAAAGAGAGAGAAGGACGCAGAGGAAGAGAGAGAGGTGGGGAGGGGGGCTAGGTTAGGGTAGGGGCAAAGAAAGGTTTGAGACGTCCGAGTGAAGAAGAGAACAATGAGTCTTGCCAGGGGGCAAAAGAGCAATAGGAAGTGTGTGAGAAAAGACCAAAGAACCCCAAGACAGCCAAACCACTCTCACCTGGCACTCTCGCTCTTCCTCGCCTACCGTTTGAGCAGTGAACCAGCGGCCAACGTCGGACGTTGGAAACGATCGCCGGCTACTTAGTTCAAAACCGCGGCTCACTCGTGGCCGCCACCGAGGTCATTCCCCCGCCAGCTGACCACAGTCTCTACCCCAGCTCTCCCTGCACCGTAACACCCGTAATCCGCCAAACGGCGTGGGATCAGCAAGGATCACCCAGGCGCATGACACACACAAGGTGTGACTGTCAGTTTGGCTGCTGCATCTCCTACTCACACTCGCACAGAGGAATGGCACGATTCTTTGACTATTGACTAAATGGTGGTTATTAACACTGTCAACACCGTGAACTTTCACCGACGTCCAACAGAAAACATGCACTTACTGCCAAACATGTCAAAAGACATTTTTACAAGGTAGACATTTTAATCAAAATGTTTTCTAGAAAGTGGACATTATGTATTGTTCTGTTCAGATATGATGTGTGGAGAATATTTGGTGTACCTTCAAACAGCAATGCAAGTGTTAAAATAATAAATGCTGGAACAGTTAATCTGATGGCACAGGTGGCACAATTTCAAATAGAAATTTGACTACAAGTGTCAAATATTTGAATACAAGAACATGATTAAATATATGTAATGCCTGGTGCAGCTTGTCGGAAAGTTTGCAGCAATTATGTTAATGGAGTAGATTCAAGAAATCGTCAGTTCTCGCCACAAGTTTAAGGCAGCAATTACGCCCGCAGGATCAACCCATATTAAAGTATGATGTTACAGGGTGAAATAAATCTACACAATAATAATGCGCTGCAAGTACCATAATTAACAGGAAAACATATACATATTAACATTTTGCAATCTACTGGACTAAATAATTTGATTTTGACTTCAAATGGATTTAGTGTGCAGCCATATTTGGGAATAACATAATACCACTTTATATGGTCATGACGTTAATAGGGTTGTTGTTGCACAGTGGCCCCACAGGTTGGCGGTGGCAGCCATGTTGGGAGTAAGATCGGGGTCAGACAAATTGAAATAACGCCACTTAATCATACGTATACGTATACTTCACCATACGTCAGACCCCCAGCATGGCTGCGACCGGCAAGCCGTGGCGTTACGGGCAACAGCCCTAATCCCAATTAATCTCCAATATGCTTATTATCAAGGGTTAATGTGCTTAGGTGTCACACCCCCAACACTGACAGAACAGTGAAATCACAAGGCATAATTCGGCTGCAGGCAGAACACGGAAATCATTCCTTGGCCTGATTCACACTGCAGCTCAGTGACTCAGTTGAATGTGACTGGGATCCAGTTTGAATGTGACGTGTGTCATTCATTCAACCCAGAAGTTACAATCAAAGTCAAAACTGAGTCACCTGTTAGATCCATAATAATGGAGCAACGCCACACACTAGCCATTCGGAGCGAGTCGACACTTGGACAAAATGGACGTGGAGACACACAGGGTAGGAAAGAGGATAATTAACAGGCCAACTATTCCTGAACAATGCCAGAGGGTGGCAGTGATTAACAGAAATGAACAAAACAGATTGTGGATCACAAATGTGTGTGTGTTCACCTGTGTACTTCTGTGTGCATGCGTTTTTTTTATGTTGCCTAAGTGTACCGTACAAAATTCCATATTGGTGCATGAAATGTCACATTGCAGTGGACTTCATTCTTCAGTTCACTGTGCTGTGGTTTAGTACTAGGGCTGCAACTATTAGTTGCTAATCTAATAATCAATAATCGTCAAAGAAATGAATCACTGTTTATTATTGTTGGCAGTTTCGTGCTGATATTCCCAGATACATTTACCAAATTTCATAATAACTTCCAAAAATATGAAACATTAAACAATTGATTTTTAAAAACATGAATATGAAGTAATCCATGAAAATATTACAGAATAAATTACATTATGAGTTAATGTCAGAGGAAGTAACTTCATCTTTCTAAATACGTTGGTGAAGAATAACCAAATTAGACTATATTTCAAGTCGACAAGATCTAGTTCTCGTAATTGTTGCTCACTGTAAGAATTTGGAGTATTTTCAAAGGAAGAATTATCCAACCAATTAGTCAATTAATCATTTCAATAATCTGAAACTAATCGACTATTAAAATAATCATTAGCTGCAGTCCTATTTAGTACGGTCTCAAATCGAGCACCTTTGTCTTGCAATTATCGGAAATGACGTTGCGCGTTGTCATGTTGCGCTACTAACTTTTACCGCCAAAGTGCGGCCATCCGGGAAATCAAGGTCTTTCCATTTCCATGGCCGCCATTTAGTGCATGCAGTGTTCATCCTTCCCACACTAGGTTTCTGACCATTTTTAGGGCAGCATCCTTGCACTTTCAGTGCAATAAAATGTAACCTTGCCCTGCACACTAAAACATAGTGCATGAAGTGCACTATTGTGCCATTTGAGACACATCACAAGACTATGAGATAGACATGTACTCACAGGCAAAATTAGAGAGAAATCATAAGGTAAAATTAAAGAGGGACAAAGAGTCAGAGAGAGAGAGAGAATGAGAGAGAGAGAGAGAGAGAGAGAGAGAGAGATAGATAGATAGAGAGAGAGAGAGAGAGAGAGACATGCACACTCAACAGAGAAAAAAGTAAAGGGGAAGAATGAGGGAAACCGAGACGGAGAGAGACAGGAAGATAGGAGACCGAGAGAGACAGAGAGAGAAAGAGAGAGTGAGAGAGAATGGAGTTTGAAATGGAGCAATGGAGAACTCCGTAAATGGAGAAGAAGAAGAAGAAGAAGAAAGAAAGGGAGAGAAAAGTAATTTACTATTCTCTCCCCCACAGAGAGAAAGAGGAACAGGAGAGGGATAGACAGGGAGAGGAAGAGGGGAGAGTTAGACCGAGGGAGGAGAAGGGACGAAGACAAATCGAGCAAGGGAGAGTGTGTGTGTGGTTTTCTGGGCTATGTCCCATCTCGGTGGGCTGTTTAAGCCCGCTGTATCTCTCCCAGGGTAACTGGCTTGCGTGGCGACCCGGGGCTTAGCCTAAATTCTCTCTCTATTAAAAGCTGTGAAATGCAAATAATGAAACATCTCATTACCACTGTCAGAGAACTCACCGCGAACAGGAGAGGGGGAGGAGGGTGTGGTGGGGGTGCAGTATAGTGGAGGGAACACGGAGTAGGAGTGGTAATTGAGTGTGTGTTTGTATGGGTGAACGAGAGAGGAAGAGCGACAGAGGGATAGAGAGAGAGATATGAGGTCTGATAGATGAACGATGTGCGATGGAGAAAATCGACAGAGCAAAAGAACTAGTAAGAGATAGACCATCGCACATGCTGAGTGCCAGAAGAGAGAGAGAGAGGAGTGAGGCAGGGAGAGGAGTGAGGGAGAGTGACAGCAAGAGATATACGGATGAATGAAGAGCGAAGTGAGAGATACTACAAAAATGCCATCTTTAAACACTGAAGAGGAACAAATATGCTCAGAGTAGAAGTGGATAATAAAACTGAAATACAGATGTTTTTTTATGATTTTAGACATTTTGGGCTTGGTCTTTTCTGAGTGCCTGTCTATTTGAAGCGTTTTAATATCTGTCCAGGGTCCTGAATTAACATGAGCTCTTCAAGTCATATGCATTTGTTACGTGTATTGTCTGCAATAAATGAGCTGTGGCTGCAGGCGTATGTGACACGGTCTGGTAACCAGAATAATGCTGGCCAATGTAAATGATTCATCAACAATGAATGAAGATGGCATCTCTCGTCAACATTGTTTTTTATTTCTAATACCGAAACTTTTTCCGGCGTCAGTGCCATTTTTCCATCTTTATTGGATAGGATTAGTCTGAAACTGGGTTGAAGAGATCGGGGGTAGACATTGCAGACAAGTCGACGAGCGTAGTCGAACTCGCGATGCTGCGGTAGACACAGCGCCACTAACATGAATGGGGTCACGTTAGGTGCGGTGTCCATAACCACTCGGCCAACGCGGACCCCAATACCGAAACGTTTAAGAATATACTTTATGACATTGTGTATTGAATCATCCGATTGTGTTTTGCGGCAAACATAAAAATATCGGTTAAAACGTTGAAGAAAAACATGTATGACTGAACCACCATTCTAGCTGATAAGCTGACATCTTATCAATAGCGTTTTTATTTATTTGGATGGAATCATTCTTACGCTTGGGACGTTTGATGAATCCCTGTGGGATGGAATGGCTCGATTTGACGCCATTCTACGCCTTGTTTCAAACCATTGAATGCGGCGACAATCTAAATCCCTCCATAATTGCATGTCAGGCATATGCTCGTCTATAGATTAGACGGCGCGCATATGAAATGTGGCTGCACACTAAAGGCTGACACGAGGGGACAATGGACTCGGTGTCTCCCACTTGACCTCCTTCCTTGCCCTCGTGTCCTTGTCCTCTCTCCTCATTATCTGCCTGTTGTACTCCTCCTCCCTTGTTCCTTGTCTTTCTTTATCCGTCCCCCGTTCCCCTACCCCGGCAGCACCCACGCAACCATCCTCTTCATTCTCTCTATCACCCTGTCTGTCTTCCACCCATGTACGAACGTCTGGCCGTGCAATGAATGGAGCACAGTGAAGATTTAGGCCTGCTTGATATCCTATGGATATAGATGAAATCTGCCTGTCCATAGTTACCATTACCCTCATACTATTCGTCCGGGTTGAGACTGTTGTAACTCAGTGCACCCACGAGGGGGCAGTGATGCCTCGAAATTTAGCACGTTCAGAAAAACATGCTAAATTTTAGCCTGGTGAGCCAGAACTAACGCATCGTCCATGCATCGCACATTACTAGACGCTTGCATTGGGTCTGTTGAAACCAGGAAAATGTAAAAAAAAAAAACTGTGTCAATCAAATCGTGTTATCCAGTCACAGCGCAGTAGGTGGGACAAGCGGCATGGAGGCATGACAGCCAAACTCCGCCCACGTCTCGTGTAGCCCGTACTTGCATAGCCTGGGCAAACTCCTCCCACGTCTGCACTGATTGGTCGATTGATTCCGTACCAGCGGCGAGCCTGATTTTCCCAGACTCATGCAAGCGTCTAGCGGTGTGTGATGTGTGGGCAATGCGTTGGTTCTGAACAGGCTAGGTAAATTTAGCATGTTCATAAAAATGGCCGACAAAAGACCTAAAAAATGAGCATATACAACAGTGGCTTGTCCGATTAAATACTAATCGCCTGTAAATGTGAGCATCATTTCCAATACTATCGTTGCAGAGGACAACTTTTGATGTTCTTCTTCTTCTTCATTGATTTTCGCAAATGGGAAAAGTTCTGCCTCTATAGTCAAGTTTACCCGCAAAATACAGGGGGCTGGCATTTTGGCTTGCCGGAATGAAACACACTTCCGGTGTCTGTATGGGTTCCATTTAATCTCGTCGTAGTGGACCACGGTGGCTCACAAAAAACACACAAAACGCTCGCCAATTCAAAATCCGACCACTAGCTGTCGCTGTGTGACCAGTTACACATGATCTCCCTTGCATTGTTCATAATTTTACATAAATATTGATGAAATACAGTCAAAATCTGATTTAAAGTTACTCACCGAGTGGTCATATGTTCTTCTGGACAAATAGGCTGGCTGCTTCTACTAGTCCTTCCAAAAGGAATGAGACAATGGAACGAGTTGAACTGATTATTAAATCATGCGTTTGTGGGTCACAGATCCGCACAAGAGCATTTGGGTGAGGAATAGCACACCACAAGTTTCCACTACAATTTTTAAATAACCCTGTAGGTGTGTGCTCCCACCGAATACACATGTTGAAAAAATAGCCAAATACACAGCAAGTAAATGACGTTCAGACACCGGAAGTACGCCCCGAACTCGTCTATACTGCCACCACAATTTCCAAGTGCCACTTGGCACTTGGAAATTATACTGCCACCTTGTTCTCATCCGGATATGCATTATTCCCAGCGTGAATGAGGCCCTGAGAGTTCAAACCAGCCTTTCTCTTTTGAGGTTTAATGGAGAAAGCCTGACTTAAATTCCCTCTGACCAATATCATGCATATTCTCCCTCTACGTTTGCTATGTCTCTTTTGTCCTCTTTCTATTAATTTGCTTATTCCCAGATATGCCCCATGCACATTAGACCACATCTGCTGCTTTATGTGTCTCTGTCTCTGTGTCTGTGTCCTCTCTCCCGTTGCCAAGTCAAATCAAACGTGTCTTCATTGGCATGGTAATGAGCATCATACATTACCAAAACATAAATATGAAAATATAGTAAACAGCAAACAAATAGGCAATAGATACAAATACAACAATAGATACAAAATTAGAAATAAAAACACTCAATATTTACCCTCGTCATTTACACATTGTATAGCGGCTATATGTAATGTATCTACAACATATCATCCATAGTTCCCTAAACCTTCATGTCAGCGAGCAAGTAGGTTTGACACTCTCTCGTATGACGTCTCTCTCTCTCTCTTTCTCTCTCTCTCTCCTCTCTCTCTCTCTCTCTCTCTCCTTGTAGTCCATTCCTCTGTTTCACTCACCCACTGTGCCCTCTCACCTCTTCACCTATCCTCCTATGCTCTCAGTTCACCTCTGTTCAACCCACCCTCCCTCCATCTCCCCACTGCCCTCACTCCCCCATTCCTACCCCTTCCACACCCTTGCCATGTCCTGACCTCTCCGCCTCCTCTCTGGTTCTGCCCTTTCCTCTCCTCCCTTTCTCCACAACCTCATCTCCTAAACTCTGGTCCACTCTTTTGCTACGACCACATCATGCACCCGAACGAGCCATACTTGTCTAAAAACTAGAAGAAGTTATACAATGACTATAAGAGTACACTCAGGCGCAAGCATAGATTTTAGTCCACATCAGTCGCATACTGCACTGATGAGCTCTGCCCACTCTCACTTAGAATGCATTGAAACATATGACGCAAAATGTTGCTGAAGAAATCTACAAACCACTGATTTTCAATGACCAATTACATGACAACGGAGCATAATCGTTGTGCACTTGCGTTTGGCCTGGCTCATATTTCATATAAAATATCATAAGAGCAGGCTAAGGCCTGCTTCATACAAACATGGATGACATTTGCGCATCAATACTCCATAGGTAGCATTCATGCAGTTCTCAGTCAGGGTTTAGTACACCTGTGTTGCACACATGATGGGGCAGTGTTGCACGAAATTGCCTTTGTAAATTTTTAAACAAGGGGTGAAAAAGTGAAAAAGTAAAAAGAAAAGTATACAGTTTGTGCCGGTGGCTTGTCCCACCATTAAATACTAATAACTTGAGAATTGAGAATATTTTTCTGTGGACATGTGTAGATTATATGACGTGCAACATCTCCAATATTTTAGGATGTCCTCTGTCCTCTGTTGAATAGTTTACTACTCTCCTTTGTTGATTTTCATGAATGCGACCACTTCTGCTTCTGCACTGCCCCAACAATTTCTAATGGCAATAGACGGTATTGCTCCGTTTTCACCTGGAGCGCCCCGGAAAGGTGAGCACTCTCACTACGGACGGAAGACATGAAATTAGGATCGGATAAAAACTGTCTGTGCCTGTAGTTGCCGGGGTGTATAGATGAGGCCGACCATGTTTAACAGCAAGAGTCGGAAAGAAGAGAAAGAAGAAACAGGAGAGAAAGGGGAGAGAAAGAGGGGAAAAGGTAAAGAGAGAGGGTGCTGTTCTCCCTTTCTGCTGTCCTTAATTCCGCTGGCTGGACTGTACCATTTTAAGCAATGCATCAGACGTCACTTAGCTACTTGGAGCTTTTTTTTTTTTTTTAAGATTTTTTTTTCGGTGGAAGTGTCATTTTATTGACAGTGTTTGTGTGAAAGGGGGATGAGAGAGTGGGAAAGGCAGACCTGCAACACATGTTGCAGGTGTGTAGAAGCAGAGTCACAATTCTGCGTGCACTGTGATCTGAAGTCCTTAATCATAACCCTTTAAAAACGAACATGCCGTGCTGCCCAGTAGCTCAGTCGGGTGCTGCCCAGTAGCTCAATCGGTTAGGCAGTGCACTGGAAAGCATGCATATGCCTTAATGGCGCGGTGAGTCGGTGGTTCAAATCCCACCATAAATAAAGCTTGGGAAAAAAAGCCTGAATGGGCTGGAAAAAACATTTAAAAAAAAACAAAAAAAACGATCCTGCCATCGACAACATTTCCACTCCTTTTTTTCCCTTCAAATTACCGTAACTCTCGTAATTTTTGCACAATCGAGAAGGTCCCAACGGTTTCTGAAAGAGGAAGAGTGCCACAGAGAGACGACTTGGAGCTTTTAAAGAGAATGTTTAAATATCTATATCGCTATGTGGTTAAATTGGAAAAAAAAAAAATTAAATTGTCGGTAGCCACGCAGGTATGGCGGGAGTGCGGCACTGCCTCCACCATCTGTTTATTTACTCACTGTGCAGCCTCCACTTACTGAATACACTGGAATGTTTATATAAATGTCTACATTGGCTCACTGTTTATTGTGTACATGGCCCTGCTGTCAGAATCCTTGTGTGTATGCGTCTGTGTATCTCTGATTGCACGTGTTTGTGTGCGCGTGTGTGTGTGTTGTTGTTGTTGTTGTGGGACGTGGTGGGACGTTGCAGGGCTGTCACGCAGCAGCAAAGAGCAGGCTGTCACGATGCTTAGCGACATGACTAACTGCGTACTACAGCAGGTAGCACCACCGCGCCGGCCTGTTCCATCGAGCTGTGAGAACACGCCAGAACATTTACACACACACACACAAAAGTAGACACACAAGCAAACACATAGACACACAGCTATTCACACACACAAAGAGAGACACAGCGACACAAATATACACATAGACACACACAAATGCAGATACACACATGCTCTCACACAAGGCGACAGCTACATGCAATAAAAAAAAAACAGACAAACTCGCATACACAGACATACGACTGTACACAAGGCCACACACCCAGACAGACACGCAAACCAACATACAAGCACAAATATAGAAAAAGATACATGCACACGGACAAAAAGACACACAAATAAAGCCACACAGAGACACACACACAATGGTGGGTATCTGTCTACACTAGGGCTGAACGATTTCTATAAAAAATTGAAACCTCGATTTTTGTTCCAAAAACCAACATTTTCGGTTTTTGCCATTTAAGTTTTTTTGTGAAGACATAGGTAAAAAAAAACACTAAATATTTGAGGGTTCAACATTAATGTTTAATAAATTGTCAAAAGAGTTTGTTTGGTAAATTGGAATACAGAGCTATGAGGTGATTTTTTTTTTTCCTGCGGATGATGGCAGTTTCACTGCTTCCAACTTTGGATCAGTTCAGCGTAGTTTAATGTTTCCAGTCATATACAATATCTATGTGCGTTTTAAAGTTATAAATACGGTTATTCATGTAGTTAAGGAATCGGCACACTGTTAATGTGAGTTGGGATTATTTGACAATGTTTCGGACACCCTTACCCGCACCGAAATGCTTTGTATTTGATGACTCAACTCAACTCAACTCAACAGATTTTTATATAGCGCCAAAATCGCAGCCGAAGCTGCCTCAAGGCGCTTCACAAAAGAGATTACGTTTTTAGTATTAGATTCAAGGAGTATAGCAGCACCTTACCTAACTATGATGATCACATAATCTTGGAATTCGTGGCCATGGGGTCATGGGTGTACTTTTTTCTTTATTGTTATGATTGTTGTTTTAGATGACTTTCTGCATAAGTCTATCCCTTTGTCCTCTAAGGATATAAATAAACGCATGAATGTATCAAGGCTGAATGCTAAATCGCAATAGTTGATAATCCGCGATGTGCCCCTTGTGGCCATGTGTTTTTTTTATTCATTTATTTTTAGATAAAGAAAAATACCAAAAAGAAAAATCAACACGGCAACCAACGTGTGTTATTTTTGTGAATTAAATCAACACGTTTGTGTGTGATTGGCTGCCAATTTATTGCATTTAAACAGTAAAAGCTGCAAAGTCTCGTCTTCGTCCGCTCGCTGGCTTGAAAGCAAAAGTACTGCACTTTGATGCCTGGTACGCATACACACATTGACCCTGCAGCTTCACTGTAAACACCCTTCTCATCTTCCTAGTGAATACAAACAATGTTTTTTTTTGTTTTATTTCTATAGACACTCAATGGAAGCGGTGAGTTGTTGTAAAGTAAGCTTAATACAATAAATGAACGGACAGATGGACGGACGGATGGGCATTTGTTGACACACAAATAAAACATGTTTAGCTCAGTTTTACCTTTGCTTTACAAATAAAGTGCTGTTAAAAATAGTGCCATAATAAATATAATAATATTTCTGACCTACAGCTTTTCTGGCCAACCATCAACAAAGAAGCCAACACAAACTTTGCGGAGAAACCGATATACATAATAAATGCCTCAAAGAAGATAATATGTTCATGTCTGTGAAGTATGTTATGTAAATGGTGACTACCTCGAATAGAGTAGAGGGTAACTTGTGTCGTCTGCATGCTTGTTTGTGCCTTTGTATATCTGTTTGTTCCTGTGCGTGTGTCTGTGCCTGTGTGTGTCCCTGTGTATGTGCGGATGTGTCCACGTGTCTGCATTTATGCTTGTGTATATGTGTTTGTGCCTGTGTGTGTGCCTGTGTGTGAATCTGTTTATGTGCCTGTGCTTGCGCCTGTGTGTGTGTGTGTGTGTGTGTGTGTATGTTTGTTCATGTCCATGTGTGTGTAAGTTTTTGCTTGTTTGAAAGTGTGCGTTTGTGTGTGCCTGTGTGTGTGTTTTATGTGTAAGCGTGTTAGTGTCAAATGGTGACTCACTTCAAGTGCCTGGTGGCGATCTGGTGCCAAGGCGTTTAGCTATTGTATGTGCGTGTGTTTGTTTTTATTATTGTATGTGCATGCGTTGGTGTGTGCGTTTGTTTGTGTAAGTGTGTTTTTGTTTGTGTATGAGTATCTGTTTGTGTATGAATATATGTGTGGGTTTGGCTGAATAAAAATAAAGCCAGTTCACTTCAAATCCCCAATTAATGGGCATCTTTATGTTGATACAAATAATACATTAAGAATACGGAGGATATGTATAGTATAGATACATATAAATAAGGATTGTATATAATATAATAACACCTTTAGTACTAATTATTGGAACCCAATTTGTTTGGCAAGCTTATTGAACCTTGACTTACAAACAAAGGTGAAGCCTTTTATGAGAAATGGCATTTAATGTGTCTAGTTGCAAGTTATTCTCTCTTTTGCATCTTCTCTGAAGTATGGCAATATAGGAGCCTTCAAAGAGCTGTGAAATGACCTGAAAAGAAAGATTGTTCAACATCAACAATCCTACATCATAGACTCTTTCAGACGATTATTATGGGGCAGCTACAAAGGGGTGGCCTCAAAGTTACATGTTGTTTTTATTATGCATGTAGGGAAATATTTATTACCGCCGATAAATACCTATTCACCGTTTCAAAAATCCAACCCCCATGGAGTAACCTTGAACCTCTATTCCTTTTGCATTTACACAGTGCATGCCCCCCCCCCCTTTTCTCGATGCTCCATCACGCAATGTTATAAACACCGTAAAGTCACCTCCTAAGTTCCTATGTATCTGTTTCCTTGGCAACACGTTCTAGGCAGGTCTTCTTTCATGGGTTGGGAACAGTGAGTTGAAAAACAACGCGATCTATTGCTCACCTTCGGACTCTATATGTGAAAAAGAAGGTGTGCAGCTTTGAAAAGAGTGGGAACGCAGACAGTCTCAATTATAAATGCAATTGATACTGTGCTTCACTTCTCTGGTGCGGGCCCCAGTCCGAATCTTTAGATGTCAAAGCCACCTTAGCCTCATGGACCGAATGTGTGAAGTAACTAAAACAACTAGCCATTTCCACTTTTTTTTCTAATTAAATCTACTATGTGAGTTGAAACATGACCAAGATTTGGCTACACAAAGGTAGGTAGGTAGGTAGGCCCTAATGTAGGAACTTTTCAGCTTCCTAATGTGAAACAGTCAGTCAACTAAGGTGGAACAGTGAAATGTAGTGTTTAACATTCATTAGTTTAGGGAAGAACCAGAGACACTGTATCGACTCGGCTAACATCAGGAAAGCTCAGTGGTGTTTCTCCTAAGAACAAATTAAATGGCTTGAAATAGCTTGCCTATAGTTGATGTTTAATTAGCTGATATTAAGGCTCAACCTAACATTTTTTCTATTCTTTTTCTAGTTATTTTTTCTGGCGTCAGCCCCCTTTTTAAATCTTTATTGGATAGGATTAGTGGGAAACTGGGTTGAAGAGATCGGGGGTAGACATTGCAGACAAGTCGATGAGCGTAGTCGAACTCGCGACACTGTGGACGCTGCGGTAGACACAGCGCCACTAACATGAATGGTGTCGCGTTAGGTGCGGTGTCCATAACCACCCACATTTTTCTATTCTGATTTAGGTTGATAATGTTCTTTTCAAATACCTCATCAAGTTGCGACAACTGACTGTGATCTACACGTTGTTCATCAGTCATGACAGTATGAAGCAGCTCTCTTCAAACCTCACTGGCCTTTCACTACAGGTCAGCAACAACGAGTATAGATGTATAAAGAGCGTCAGTCCCTCCTGGGAAAGAAAATCAAATTACATAGAGATGTATTACTGATATGGACTTCATTTCCACATAAAATGCTTGAAAATACATTTATCAAACTACAGAAAATGTGTTGATCCCAAATCATGCATTTTTTCATCTAGTAAAGTTATCTAATTTAATTAATTTTAGCAGTAGGGGTACTTCTGATGTCTGCACGTCACGTCCGGTGACATTTAGTTCCAAAGTGTTTTTGGCAATTTTTCAACATTTACACCTACAGGGTTATTTAAAACGGATGCTGGTAACTTGTGGTGTGCTATTCAACTCCCAAATGCTCTTGTGCGGATCTGTGACCCACAAACGCATGATTTAATAATCAGTGCAACTTGTTCCATCTTCCCATTCCTTTTGGAAGAACTAGTAGAAGCAGCCAGCCTATTGGTCCAGAAGAACATGTGACCGCTCGGTGAGTAGCTTTAAGTCGGATTTTGACTGAATTTCATCAATATTTATACAAAATTATGAACGGAGCGAGTGGTGTGATGTGTAACTGGTCACAGACGACATCTAGTGGTCGGATTTTGAAGTGGCGTGCATTTTGTGTGTTTTGTGTGCTCGGTCCTCGGTCAAGTTGGCATAGGCAATGGTAAGGCACCGGAAGTGTGTTTCATCCCGACAGGACAAAATGCCAGCCGACTCGTCTATAGTTTGGGCAGCCGCAGTATCAACAGCTGTAGCCTGGTGTCAGTGTATCTAGTAAAATCTACAATACATTAAATCAAGTACATTACCTTCATGACATTGTTTGGTTTTGTAACTCATATAATTGAATGGGGCAACAGGAGGTATGGCGCTGTGTCAACTCTGTGACAGTACAGACACAAGTGGACCAAGACAAAACCAACAACTGGGAGAGTTGTTTTGGCAAGGAATTCATGAAACATAAGCATATGATCTCAGTTGTGAAAAGGGGAACAGCGTTGCGATATCCCTATATTGCCAATATTCCCCCACCAATCCCGCCTGACACACGCACACACCCCCACCCACGCACACAAAATAAGTGAGCAAAACATGGTTGCTAGGTCTAGCTCTTGCCTTCTCAAGCTCAACAACTCTTTCTCTCCCTCACTCCCTCTCTTTGACTCTTGTAT
>OMKY01208932.1:0-18878 GCA_900302395.1 Bregmaceros cantori
CGACCAAGGGCGTGCTCGCATACCACTGGTGGCAAGTAATTAAAGTTTGGTGCATTTCTGTAGCCTATTAGCAGAGATGGCAAGTAACGAAGTACAAATACTACTGTACTGTACTTAAGTAAAATGTTCAAGTATCTGTACTTTTAGAAGTACTTTTTTTCTGTGATTACTTTTTAATTGTAGTGAGTACATTTTTAACAAAAATATCTGTACTTCTACTCCTTACTTTTACCAAAACAGGCTCGTTACTTTTTGGATAACGTCTATAATATTAGTCAGTAGGGGGCGCCGCTGATGTACCGAGTACAGTCCCAGTTAATAAGTGGATTTCATTTAGTCCTGAGATGTAAGATACATTAGGCTGGTTCTTAATTTATTCAAGCAATAGCATTGACAAACTAAAAACGAAAAAATGCATTTTACATACAATTTCATTTGTAGTACTTTGTACTTTATACTTTCAAAAATACTTTTGAGAACATTTTAGAGCATGTACTTTTTACTTTCAAAAATACTTTTTGAGTAAATTTCTGAGCCTATACTTTCTACTTTACTTGAGTAGCTATTTGGATCAGTACGTTGTAGTCTTACTCGAGTAGTTTTTTTACAAATGTATTTTACTCTTACTCAAGTAAGAAATCCTGGTACTTTTGCCATCTCTGTATATATATATAACGTATAACGTATAACGCCTAATGTATAACGTATAACGTATAACGTATAACGTATAACGTATAGGAAGTATCTTTTAGTGTTTATTATATTTGATAGTACATTTCTATTTGGGAGGTTTCTTTATAATAATTTCTTTACTCCTTGAATGTAAGTGTGTGGTGAGCCGGTCTTCAACAGATGCCGACATAAAATCCGGAGACCGCGGCAGCTCATGATCATCATCGGCTCCGCTGGTTCCGATTGGTGCTCCTCCAGTGCAACGACCAAATCGTTACCAAGCAGGCACCATTGTTGGATCTCAGCCAACAATGTTATTTTAATTATCTCTGGTTGTTTGTTAGGAGAGTCGACCCTGCTATCCTGTGTGTTACAGTCCAATCAGTGCATCGGGCTAATCGGCAAGCCTACACAGATCAACCAAAGTTCAACACAGATCAACCAAAGTTCAGTATCAACTCTCTCCTTGTCATAAAGAAGTTTGAACTTTAGGTTATTTTTTGGGCGCTGTTTTTTATTCTTTTTTTAATGAGAGACAGCAACAGGATTAAATCAGAAGCCGGGGATGAAGAGTCGGGGGGCGATATTGCAGAAAAGCCGGAGGGGTTGTGCGAACCTACCTCACTGCTCAACCTGTGGTCTGCGGGACGCTCTCTCTACCCGCTCGCACCCTCCACCCCGGAACTTTTGCTATTTTATGAACGTACCCTGGCTGGTAGCTTCTTCTCTTTTGAGAGAAATAAAGGACAAAAGAACATTGTTTGATGTAAAATGTGAAATGAAAGTTATCCGTTGCTGACCATGACAGAGCGTCGTTAGTGCATACCTGACAGCTGCGCAGAGAGAAGCGTATGGGTTGAGGTGTGGGCTGTTTAGGCCTCAGGCAGGTGCAGCAGTAGACGGCCACCAGCGAACCGACGACTACGAAGGCTACGAAGATACTCCCCACCATGAGGAACGGTACGTAGATGGGCTCTGTGGAAGAGAATCCATCATTAGTGAAATAGTCCCCCAGAGAGATCCACGTTCAAATTCCCTGTCTGGTATTTCTGCAATGTCTCCCCCCGACTCTTCTTCCCAGTTTCCGATTTAATCCTGACACTATCCCTCTCAATAAAGAATGAAAATTGGCGCTTACGCCCAAAAAATAACTTGATGGTAAAAAATGTATTTGTTCTTCAATATTAATATCTTTACATAATGTTTTGTAAATACAGTTATTTTATTCATTAGCAGGTTAAAGGGCTGAAAAAGGGGGATCATATAATTTAGTTAGTGAAGTTTAGAGCCACAGTGCATTACTGTGGCTTAATGAACTTAATGAACTAGATTAGTTAGTTCAAACACTAACCAAGACAAAAGTTCCAATGTGGAAGTTGTCAGTTGTCAGATATTGAATTCAACATTATCATCCAATGGTGGCAATACATATGCTTCTTGCCTGTGAGTGCATGTGTGTGTGTGTGTGTGTGTGTGTGCACTAACTCTGGCACACCACAGTACTTTGCTAGCATAGATTAGCTACACAGACCCAAAAGGGGGTAAACAACACAACAGAAAAAAGCAACTAAACACTTCCGCATTTGATTTGATTTTTTTTTTTTTTGATTGAGTGCACACACGGAGGCAAAATAGGTATTTTTTGACATGCCTTAGATCAGGGGAGGGAAAATATTTCAATATAAATTTCTGGTGATCTTTTCCATGCTGCAGAGCTAAATATAGGTATTCTTGTTAAATAAACATATTTTGCTTGGATATCTACTCCCACCCCCCCACTCCCCACGATCTACCAGTAGCGTTCTATTTAATGAGCACCTTTGGTTGAAATGGTTGAAAAAACAGAGGGAGGAAATATGACCATATTAGAAGCTTACTCAAAAGGGGCATTTTGCACAAGCTGAATTGAACTGAAGCAGGTTGCTTAAAAAGCAGAAGGTGAAGGGATTAGGGACGCATGTGTCCACACCAGTCCACTGTTGTGCTTACTGAAACACACATCAATATGGGAAGGAGCTCCGTAGTCCGTAGCCATATCTCGACCGGTTGGGGATGGAAAGGGGTGCCCACAGCCCCGTATATAGTACAGCATATTATGACAACAGGCTACTAGATGACTCCATAGGTATTTGTGCTGCCCACATATAGTATCCAGCAATTCCGGCTTCTGGATTCCTCTCAACCAATGACATTTTTAATTCAGTAATCTCTCTTTGCACTGCATTGGAATTACAACTAGCCAAGATTGAGACTGATTGAAAATCGCAATCTCCTCTTTTCTCCAGTCCTCTGTTAAAGGAGTTCTGTTAACCAATCAAAACAAATTCTCATTAACAACAATTAATCAAAAACTGTAGGTATTTTTACAACTATGCCGAGATTGAGACTGATTGAAAGTTTCAATCTCCTCTTTCTTCTTTCTTCTCTCTTCTTTCCAGTCCTCCGTTAAAGGAGTTCTGTAACCAATCCAGATTCCTGCCCATAACTGGGAAATCAAGGTTGAAAGGTAGCTAGGTAAATAGCTGCTATTTTCCTTAAATCTAAATCTAAAAACAAAATCACTTTTGTGAAGTGCCTTGAGGCAGCTTCGGCTGCGTTTTGGCGCTGTATAAAAATCTTTTGAGTTGAGTTGAGTTGAGAAGGGGAAGCTGGAAAGTTCCGAATATTTTAAGGACTATGTCCACATGTTTAATTTTTGTTGATTCCCATAAGCATTGTGATACTAACTCTACAAGTACTCCCCCAATGTCTGCCAGCATTAGAAATGGTGATTCCTTTTCTGGTGATTGTTGCTGAAAAAGCTACAACAATGTAGACTGTCGGTGGTGTAGCTGCAGTTACAGCTCTACTCACCAATTATCTAGTTACACTACATTTGGTATGACGTGATGCATCACAAGTTATCTCTTTGATCATTGTCTACTGGTAAATTCTTATAGGCTGCGTCTCGTCCACTTGCCGCAGTTTGAGCACCCAGATTTAAGGGCAATGGAGCTGATACGGACCAGGAGAAAATGTGCGTGACCCCGACAGCTGAACTACGTTTACTGAGGCGACGCCGATGAATTTTTCACAACTTGAACGTCTCTCAAAGCTACTCTCCCCCCGCTTTCAAGTATTTGAAGCGCAATTGGTTTTGACGCTCGTGGATCCGTGAGACGCGGCGTGTCGAGTTCCCCGACGACGTGTGAGTGGCGGCACTCAGAGCTGGCGATAACACGGCGAGGCCCAAAGTACAAACAGCACAACACACAATGGGTCTGGCCAGGCTGAAACAATAGAAAACACATGGTCGCGTCTCTCCATCTGCCATATGGAGCTGTTCACGCTGACCCTACATAGTAGACCTTCTAGAAAGATCCACTCCCAACCCGTGACACGCTGGCCAAGGGAGGCTTTGTACTTTGAGAGATGGAAGAACACAATAATAGCGACCTTTGCATAACAACATCCTCATGCCGGCACGGAATGCACAAGACACTGGGACCCACAGCGGACCATAATTGTCATCCTTCATTAATATCCCAATTATGGTTTCCTTTAATCAGCTCCTGAAGATGTCAACACATGTTGAACAATGTTCGTCAGAATTCGCCAAAGCCACGGGGCTATGTCCCCCCACTTCATTTCTGGGTCACCACAAACCTAGATTTGATGTGTCTGTCGTACTAAATTATTGAAGAGTAGACATTACAGTCCCTTTTTCTGTCATGAGAGGATGGGAGAATGAAGCCACAGCATATTCGCTTTGATTTTCTAGAGGACCAAAGGACGTGACGAGAAACCACAATGACATATTTGCTTGACGCCAGTCATACAGAATGAGTGAAAAAAAATCCACAAAACTGTCAGAGAACGAACAGCAACATATTCAGTGTGCTCACAATCAGAGATGACTATACGAATCACAACAAGTTCTCAGATGACAAAGCAAACCATAACATATTCATATTACAAGAATCAGAGTCTCAAAATGTCACAAACTGAGCCGATCTAATGATAGGGTTTCCATTATTTCCTATCGACTAACTATCAACAAAGAAAATGAATGCTATTAGTTCGGTGACTTGATTTGCGAGCGGAACACGTTTGGAATTTGGAATGCATGCCAGTGATGTAGTGGTTACATTCAGATGTGACATTCATGAAAACCTCAGGCTGCATGGTGCACCCCCTCACAGCCCTGCCGGGAAGAAACTGAATACCTGTTTAGAAAGCTACGTACATTCTTGAAAATGATCCTGAAGCGCAAACCACAATATTTTTTTTCACAAGCAAATGTGTTAAGAAATCATCGTCCTGCCAAACAATAATTCAATCCTTTCCAAGTACCTGATGATACAAAGCTGTCACAATATGATATGATAGACATCATATTGTGTTATTGAAGAATCACAACATTGCAGCTTTATCCATTAAATCCGACATTAAATTCCTCTCTACCTCACACGTGTATGTTTCTGTCTTTCCAACTCTGTCAATTACTAATCCATCTATTAATTTGGCTGTCATGAATGAGTTATCATTATTTTATGATATATTCACTGAAAAAAACAATAATGGAATGGTAACCTCTACGATGTATATATAACGTATCAAAAGTATGTTTAACAGTGATCCGTTCAAATAACTGCTATTGGTTCATGCACAGTGATTCAGATCACACCCAAAATAGGCCTACGTTATATACCAAGTTGAAAAATGTAGAGCAATGGGTTCAGTTCAGGGATTTAGCAAGTTCTGCACGTCACATGCCCGTTAAAGAACCACCTTACAAAAATGCGAATATGTTATTTAACTCCCATGCAACCAGCCAATTGCTATTTAAAAGAGATAAACGAATATGCATACAGTAACACGGAGTTGTAGTCGTAACAGGCTACCTAATGAAATAGGAAAGACTGTGCTAGGATATTTCTACCCATTATTTTGAACTGTGCCTACTGATCACAAGACGGTGTATTTTAATATCTGGTTTATTATCGTATCCTTATATTCCTGATACCACAACGTGGCTACTGCAGCTGGCGAATAAACGTACGTGCGGCATACTGTGCGTGTTCCAACTGTCGCCGGTCGTTGGTGCAGCTCCCCTGGTCCAGGCGCGCGTCCAAAGCAGCGCAGCAGTAGCGCAGCGCGCAGGAACCACAGCACACTGCAGCGTCCGACGCGTCGAAGCCCTCCGGACACTGGAAGCCCTCATGATAGTTGTCCTGTGCGTCCAGCCAACCGTGGCAGTATTCCCCCAGCGCGTCGACGTACATTCGTCGCGGACTCCAGGCGAGATGAGCCAGGAGTAGTAGTAGCGGCAGTCGGGCTACGACGCCCCGTGGAGCCGTCGGCATCCCAGCGTTGGCACAATATGTGCGTAAACGGGCGTGCAATTGAAAAGCACTGAGATGTGGTGGGCAGTGCGATGTTGCTTTTAGCCCAGCAACTGTCTCAATTGTCCCAAGCCCTGATGTTGCGGGTTTAAGCCCCACCAGACGTGCGCACCAATCCACTTCCTTTGCATTAGGTTTACTTTTTTGCAGCGGTGGTGCGATTGAAGGGACAGCGTATCGTGGCGACCACATGAGTCCGCGACATGTCGTGGGCGTAGGTTGTCAGTTCTTGTAGTCGCAACTGTATACAATTCAAACAGCGTTAAACAACCATCCGCCAGAAAAGTAAACGAAACATTGCCTCTTCGCCAATATTCATCCAACTTCTGGGAAGAAAAATAAAAGACAAACAACGTTACATCATGCTCAGTGGACGGGTGTGAAGTCAGTAGTAATCCATAGCAGCGTAGTTGGCATTATACTTCCAGCGCTTTGTGACCGGTCGTTAGGAACTCTGAACTGCGCGCTGCGCTCTGCGCGGTGGTCCGCTACTCCTCTGCTTTTTGTTGACGCGGAAGGGAATTGATGTAAAGTCCGCAAACGATGTAATTATACTCAACTAGTTAACCCCAACGGCAAAGCGTTTAATTTGCATTATAAATTCAGAATCTACGGGATTACTATATACTAAACAAAAGTATCAGCGTGTCGTGGTATGGGTTGGGTTCATTTGATGCTATTGCAAACAGTGAAATAAATAGCATTCAATGCGAAACATTGCGTGATGCAAGGATAGAAATGTCGAAATAAGCACGTGTTTTAAGGAATGGAATTATATGTATGTACTTATTTCACTAACGGGAGATTCGCTATGGGTATTTTGAATATTATTTTTATTCGACTTTTGAAATGACCTATCAAGATTTCTGTTTTACCCATCACTACTGGATTGACTCCGTAGGCGCGCACCATGTGCGCGCACACGCCTGTCCATTGACTAGAAGCTCTCTGCGCTCATGTCGCGGGTCGGGCTATTCAGCGCAAAAAGGAAAAGTTGAAATGAATTGAATCAATGTGCGGAATGGTCGTGGATACAACTTAGAGATAATTAATAAAATGGAAATACTGCTATCTATATAGTGAGTCATCAAGCCATGTACAATGCGTTTGTGAAATGTGGTTGTATTCATTGTACCATCATCATGTATCTCATGTTCATGTTCAACTTTTTGTTGAACATGAACATTAGATCCAAATGACAAAATGGATAACTCAAAACGGAACGCTTTTCCATTGTATGCATCTTATTTAATTATGATAGTTAGACTGTGCTGTTGGCAACACATGCATTATTTGTAACAGTTTTGTTTTTCGTCGTCGCAAAGCGTATTCGAATAACGCACAATGCTTCGTCAAGTTCTAGGTGTTGAAGCAATGAAAGTCTGCTTTGGAAGCCTTCGCTGCATAAACAGTTAACACGTCTCCCTCGTGTGGTGAAAACAGGTAAATTCGAAACTAAATACACATTTCTAAATAACTACAACTACTACTCCTTTTAGCAACATTATTAGTAATACTAATAATGATTAATGATGATAATGATTATGAAATTGTGTTGTTTAATTTGTGTTAGCATAATTATCATGGCTGTGCCGTGTGTGTGTGTGCGTGTGTGTAAAACATTCAATGGGATTCTTTACAAATGCGCATGCCTACGTGGGGTTGTTGAATCTTCATTTACATCTTTTAAGTAAATACTTATTTCATAATGGACGTCATTTACATGTAAAAAGCTGCCGACATATTTAGTAGACGTTGCCATCAAGTAGTTTAGATAAGGCTAATACACACACGTGCGCGGACTCGAGTGTCCGGGCACATTTTAGTGTTATGTCTAATAGGCCTATACAGTGGAATGGCTAAATGCATTGCTACTTTATTCATGCCCCCCAAAGGGGAATTGCATTGTATTGGTTCATCAGGACTTAACCAAAAACGCATAGACTATAACAACAAATATATATGAATTGCAGAGGAGAAACTATCATGAGATGAGAAGCACGTGCGCGCACACACACACACGCACACACACAAACCCGCAAGTAGATATAACGTAAGCACTAACGAATTATATGAAATGTTAAAAGAGCTCATAGTCTGAATTGACCTTAATATTAAACACACCAAAACACATTCAATTAGTTGCTGTATGAGTTGATCATCTAAGTAATCGTCAGATTTTTTGAATTTAAGCAACATTTAGATTACTTAACAAAGCAAGGAGCATCAAATAAGTTCAACCGATAACTTCATGTGTTCCAAATGTGTTTTAATTTATTTACAGCAATTCAGGTTGACTTGGGTGTGAACACTTGAATAATTGGTTAGAAATCAATTGACTCAAGTTTTTCTAAAAAGTAATACAGAAGTAACCCTTTCCCAACTTTGCACATGAATGCTCCCACACAAAAACACGCACACACACGAGCACGAGAGAGAGATAGAGGTAGGGGTCAGGGGGGATTCTTCTAGAATCATTTTTTTTCTCGTCCACACAGCAGGACAGATCCCCTGTGTGTGGGCACACATCCTAAAAATCCGTTTTCAAATCTGTTTTCTTGTTATCATTTTGTTTTCCTCTAGTGTGGACAAGGTCTAAAACTAAAGAGAAGCGCAGGGGAGACAGTGTTCGCCTTTGCAGCTATATGATACTTTGGAATGAGCTACTACTGCCCATTAGACAGTACCCTCCCAGCATTTACATTTCTGGAAACACATTTCTCTGGCCTTTGGAAATGTCTAATTTTTGAATCACATCAACTCTGTATCACATCTCTAACTGAAATAGCAGGCTGATATGCATTTTGTAATGTATCTTATTTTATCCCCTCTGTCTTAAGTTCTCATCTCCTTGGTTTCTGCCTTTTAACATGTCTCTACAGCTCTTTGTCTGTTTTTACAAGTGGTCAAAATGTGCTATAGAAATAACGTTGAATTGAATGTTGTTCCTAGCCTGCTTCATTGCTATTACTTGTTATTAGTGTTTTTATTGTTGTTGTTCGTATTACTGTTACAACATTGGACCAGGTCTTGAAATGTTGTACATTTTGCATGTGTTGTGTGTGGAACACTTTTCAGCACTGCGACGTTCCACCTGACCCTCATCAGGCATGTGCATCAGTCAGTGTGCTATAATCAACAAACGTAACTGTTGGAAGTGAGGTAACTCTAGCCGGTATGTTAGGCTATGTCCACACAGGAACATGTTCACGTGAAATCCACATTTTTAAGTCCCGTCCACATTAAAACATTAAAACACAGTGTTTTGGGAACCCCAAAACGCTGTTCACTGTGAAACAGCTTTCGTTATCCTATTGTTATTGTATCGTTGCCCATGTGAGCAGCGGCGAGAACGCATTTGTTTGCATGTCGATCACAACCACATGGCAAGTGTTTGCTAGTTTTTCTAGCATTGAGCAGTCACATTCTTCATGCAGTGCTGCCCGGTGCCTGCTGCGAACTACACACACACACACACACACACACACACACACACACAGACACACACACACTGTGCCTCAGTTGCCGCAGAAGCTTCACTGCTATCAAAGTCCTCTACCTTTACCTTGCCAAGTTCTCTGCTGCAAAAGCTCAGTACCGTTGTTAAAATTTTGTCTGAAGAACCAATGTGGAAAGATATACCTTACTCTGCATTGTATTAACTAGAAGTATGCACTCAGCGCAAACTGCTTAAGATATATCTCCGAACGGCAGAAATATTGTAGCCTTTTTTTTTGTAGCGCCATGCTTTGTATGTTATGTGGCAGGCATGTACATGACAAATTCCCCCCGTGACAAATAGATATAATCTGGAATCTCAACATATCTCAGTTAATCTACCTGTTTAAAGTGCTGGCAAACGCGATGTTGTGCAAGTGTTACCACACAAAGGAACAGGCCATCAAGATTGTATGCTTTATATGAAATTAAATGTAAATACCTGATCTTCCCAAACAGCTATTGTGAAAACAAAGCTAATGATAGTTGTGGCAAATCTATCTATGAGGTCATAAGTTATGGACCAAACAAAAATTCCGCCGTCTTGAATTCACCCATCCTGTAAGCGTTGGCTCCCAAAAACCTCATCACTAGAGAATTACCACACCAAATCTTGGAAAAAATTACAACAAAAATTATCGTCTAAACACGAAGAACTTTACTTGCGAACCTGTTGTGTTCTTTTGCGTTTGTTACCTACTATGCTAGGAGGGATATACAATTAATACAAAACCTTAACATAAAATGCTGCAGTTCAAGATTTGGATTTTCCGAAGAAAATTTCAGACCAAAGAATAATCATTCAATCAAGCAAGAAATTTTGCACAATATCCCTGACAATTAGAATATTTTTTTTATTACACCTCACTCAGCCAGGTGAAATATAGCAATTCTTCTAAGCCTGTACAAGTACCATCTTCTCATGTCTCATGTTGCAATCCTTAATGGCTCAGTACAGTCTGTTCAAAAATAAAAATCCATTCATTCATATTCCATAATTAGAAACTAGGAGTTCACTCTTGTCATCTAGAATCTACATTACAATTTTTACAAATATTATTATTAAGTATTGCAATCCGATTACATGTAGTGTGTTACCATGCTTGGAAATATAGTTATAAATTAAATGTTGTAATCAACAATGCAATCACATTACCACAGTTCAAAAGTATGTGTAATACAATTCCGTCAACAATTGCATGCCTTCACATGAATAGATCTTTAGATTTTTTTTAATTCTCTGTCGCTATAGGTACAGGAAATCTTCAACAGGCTCAAACATTAAACCCAAGACTTGTCCAAACAAGTCGCTCTCCTTGCAGCCTCATCCCCTCAGTGACTGGATGCTTCGACTTTATTTTTCTTTTTGGGAAGAATAGTGTACAAATGTACGTAAGAAATGTCTGCTACTTACTCAACTTACTCAACTGGCTTGATTTGGTTTTATAATTATGTAGTCAATGTACGGGACTATAATTACAAATTGTATGATGTGATTACTGCAATCCGTGTTTAGCCAAGGCAAACACGAAATAACTTGAAACGCGCACATTTTTGACACTGTTGAATGATAAAGTTCACCCAATGCACCAATTAATGGCAAGTTATGGAAACTGTTTAAAATCGATGACTGTGATGAGCCATTGGCGCAACAAGCATTGACGCCTGCGCACGTCCAACGTTTCCGAGATGCCCTCGACGCGTACGCGTGCATGCTGTTGTCGTCCCGATAAGCGGCGCTGACGAGCGGCGATAGGAGCAGGAGTCGCCTGTCTGTCAACACGCCCCCCCTTCCCCACTGTGAGTCGTGAAGCTGCACGCGTCGCCAGACAGTGACGGGAACCAACGGGGTGGCGCGCAACACGAGCCATCTGTCTCACACACGCACCGTAGGTGCGGCCATAATATAACCAGCCGCCCAGATCTGTATCCCGCCAGCTATTGAAGTAACACAACATACCGTCAATGGTATCAATCGTCGCTTAAATTTAATAAGAAACACGATGGAGAGCGACTTGCATCCAGCAGACGATGGCCCGTGTGCACCTAAAATATGTAGACAGCAACAGCAGCAGCAGCAACAGCGAGGGGGGCCGTGTCTCAAGCCCTACCAGAGCAAGCGCTCTGCGGGAAAGTCGCGGTGGTTCGACCGCTCGGCTCACGTGGCGGGGGATCTCACGCTGTTCGGTGGCTCCAGTCCCACCTGCACCTCCGGTAACACATCATCAGGACATTCGTTCAGTTACCCGCCACCGGTGCAGCCTCATCCCCTCACATCGACGCAGCATCACCAACAGAGGCTGCATCCCCAGCATCAGCACCACAACAACCACCAACACCAGACGACCAGCATCAGCAGCAGCAGCTGCGGCGGCGAGAGCAGGCCCACGCCGCGAACTACCACCAGCCGCCCGTCTAGACACCCAGCCGAGGAGTCTAGACACGCGCAGCCTGGTAGAGCCACCTTGGTCGCCTCGCCAGACTGCAGCTATGGCATCAGTTCAGGTAGACACAACCGGACTTGTTGAAGCTATCCCTACTCTTATCGAGCGCTTCTAGTACACGACTACACGTGTGGACGAACGCGCTCGCAGGCACGCACGCACACGCAGGCACGCACGTACACGCACGCACGACACTACGCGCGCGATCACACACCTAGGAAAACGTATGCCAATTAATTTGAATTAGAGTAAAACAGTACTTGACACCACACCTCTTATCATTTGACCGAGGAGGGTTGTCTCCATACTAATTTCTTCACTCTCAATCTATAACAATTTTCCTGTCAATCTATGTATCTGCCTTTTCCTCACTCTGCTACCTGTGTCACCTGTAGATCAAGAACCATCACAAGCATTTTTTGCATGCATCCTTTGTTTAACAGCTGCCTCCTCGGTGCATGCTTTGTTTATATTGGATTGATTTTATGATAACAGCGGGCTGGGATAATGCTGCTCATGCATTAGGGGTAACAATGCCGTGTTTCACATCTGTGGTGGAAGATTCGTTTAGCTTAGCACGTTCGTATAAGTGACGGAATGTGTCTAGGTCATTGTGATTGTTATGATTGGTATAATGGAAAACAAGACCAATGGAACCATAGAGGTTCTCAGTCAGTAACCTTTATTTTATGCGCTATGAATGGAATTACAGAATGTTTCAATGTATCATCATCACCAGGGTAATTACATTGTAACAATTCAGTTTTGCTCAACTGGGAATTAAGACAAATTTACAGTGGAGAACTCAAGCCTAAAAATCAGATCCCGTTCCGTGCTAATGGGTATGGGGTACAATGAGCTAGAGCTGCAGAATTTTGCCGTCGCCCGAACCAATAAATCAGATTTCCATTTCAAATAGATTTATCGTGCAGGTGTTCAATGAGCCATGGATGACAATCATACGTGAAAAACAGTCACACTAGAGATACAAGGCCAGGACCCACTCCCTTGTTGCAGCACCGATGCACTACTCGATGTGTGGTTTAACAAGCAAAACTGATACTGATGTGAGGTTTGCTGTAGAGCTGCAACTGATTAATCGATTAATCGATGATAACTGGATAATCGATTAATCAACAGCGATTAATCGTTTCCTCGTTTGGTCACTCCTCTGCTTAAATGTTGAATATGTTGTTCTGCTTAAATGTTGAATATGTTACGTTTGCAATATCAAGTGTTTCAGGTTAATAATAATTGAATTTTTTTCAAAGCACACAAATGCCATATGTGTGGCACGCAGAATCGTGGGTTGGCTTCCCCCTCCCCGACGTCTCCCCCTTCTTCGACCTTTTTCCAGCCAATCCTGAATAAAGCTCTGAATGGGTTTGAGTCGATCAGGATATGTAAATGAGTCACGAAGCATGCCAAATGACTGTTTATTTACTTTGACTATTATTGAAATTGACAATTGTGACAAATAGTTTGGGTACTACCAATTAATGCAGGATCAGGACTATGTATCGGGGATCAGTATCGGGACTCGGTACCGAAGATCGGGATCGGATCGGAAGCAAAAAAATGTGATTGGTGCACCCCTAATAGTGAATATGTTGACAATTGTGTTTGTGGTGGTACTTAGCCCAGTTAGTGAGAGTAGTGGAAGTGATGGTGTTCAGTAAGCTGAAAAGCATATTACGGCCGAAAACGATCCTGAATAACTTGCTCAGTGCTGCTCCAGTGTACCTTACATGCGGTTATGTTTGTGATGGACTCTGACATTGTGTGTTTGCGGTAGCGTGCTGAATAGAGTTAGTCTAGCTGGCACGGGAAGAACATGAAAAGGACCTTCTAGCTGAGGTAGCAATGCTAACCACTGCGCCACTGTGTTGTCAGGATGTTGTGTTATAATGGTGTGTGCTAAAGGTGGTATGCTAACAGGCTGCTATACACCAGATAGACATACAGTTATGGTTGGATGACCCACGTATGTTTTGTAAATCTGTGTTTATCTGTGTTTGATCATGTGATGATGCATGTCTGAGAGTCTGATGGTGCACATGTGTGTACCCTTCCCAATTTTCTAAAGGGGACTAGCTAAAGCTGCATTTCAAATGTATTTGAAATCAATAGGAGATTGGTAAGAGAATATTAAAGAATCTGATTGATTTAGCAGATTATCAAGACAACTGCATTATTCAGTTTTATTTACCTGGTTTAAAAGGTGAACAATAACCCTTCATATATATCCATATACAGTCTATGGATGAACCACAACCCTTGTGGTCTTTTCACCGCAGAGCAATGCGTTTTTTATTAAGTCATTGATTTTTCGATCAAGAAAAATCCAGGTAAAGGCATGGCAATGCTCTATCGTTTTCAATGGAGTCTATTGGCTTTCGCTGTCTATGTACGACTGCACCAACTCGCAAATTAAGTTTAAAACCTGATGACAAAACACTGGAGACAGAAGATAATTGAATATGAGAGCCAAATTTCATGGTTCTGCAGTGCCATTACCTTTTAGCAGTGGTAACGGCAAAGAAAGCCGTCAATGGTGAATTAGGTTGAAAGTTGTACAGTTCTTGCTTGATAGATATGTTTTATCTGTTTTTCCAGTTTTTTCGTAATCCACACCAAATATTTGTGAGGTTTCGCTGCTGTCATGGTCTCATGGACAAGTGCTGGAAAACAAAACTTCTCTGTTTCTACACAGCTGTTACATGCAGCGCTTGCACTGTGTTTCTAGAGGCTAGCGGAAGGGGGCAATACTGCCCAGCTAAAGCGCTTGGCGCCGCCTCCAGCGGGAGCTACAGAGTTAATGTAATACTAATGCTTAGCACCTGTAGCACCTTCTCCTATATATCCAGCAGACTCCCATTGGTTCAGTCTGCTTGTGTTATCTAGAACAGAGGATAAGTATCCATGATTTGCTATTGGCCATCTAAAGCAAATCATGCTTAGATGCTCTAGACCCAGCGGTTATGAATTCCCTAGCGCCAACAGGTTTAAAGTTAAGAGCTAAATGTACATGCCTTGCACTTTCTAGTCAGTAGCACACCACTCTTCAAATTCTAGAATGCTCTCTGCTAGAAACCGCTGAATGGCACCTTTTTCATATTGCATTACATGTTTTCCATTTTCAAAACCGAAAGCGAACAGAAATTCAAAGAATATTACGAGGAGAGGAAACAGAATTATTTCATAATTTTCCGGAAGAGAAACGGAACATTATGAAATCCACAAAACTGGTTAAAAGGTTTTTTTTGTTCTGTATATATTTAAACATATCCTATGTCTGGGAGACTATTTCCGTCCACTTTCACTGTCAGTCGTCAAGCCCCATGAATCTGGGGCTCCATCTTGTGGACAGACGAGGACGCGAAAGTAATGATGTTTTAAACCCGGTTTTCACTTTAATAAAGTTGTACTGAAGTTTGATAGTCCACCAAATATATTTTGCATAAACTATATCTAAACGTAACATTGCACACCATAAGGAACTTTAAGAACAAACAAAATGTTTGCGTTCCGAATCGGTTCAGGATCGATATTTTGGTGGCGGAACAGTTCAGAGAACAAAAACATTAAACATAGGCCTGCCTGAACCGTTCAGAACAGAATGATTTAAAAAATAATTTAGTTTTCAAGTGACATTATAATACACATAATGTTTAAAATCATTCAGTAGTGGTTAGACGATCAAATAAGAAAAACAAAACCTACCACCGATATTCAATAGTTTTATACGTTATCGACGAAGCCTAATGCATGAGGGACTTTAAAGCTGCCATACACCAACTTGAGACAAAGCAATTGTGTTTTTAATGTGCCTCTTATGCATTTCTTTCATTACATTCTGAAAGCCGCAGCACGGTGGCGCAGTGGTTAGCATTGCTGCCTCACAGCTAGAAGGTCCTGGGTTCGAATCCCAACCCGGACAGGTCCTTTCTGTGTGGAGTTTACATGTTCTCCCCGTGTCTGCGTGGGTTTCCTCCGGGCACTCCGGTTTCCCCCACCACCAAAAACATGTTCTAGTTAACCTGCTCCAGTCAGTGCCCCTGGCCAAGGCACTGGCTCAGAATCTGGAGTTGGCCCCCTGGACGCTGCGCACGCGGCTGCCCACCGCTCCTCAGGGATGGGTTAAATGCGGAGGATGAATTTCACTGTATCTGTGACGAAATAAAGTACGTTTACGTTTACGTTCTTTTTAGTGCTCTCATATTTTGTTGCGTCTCTGAAGGGTGGGGGACAGCCATTAGAGGCCAATCACCCCGGTTGTACACACACACATATACACACATCTGGCTAGACAAATATACAATCTAGCTGGCTATAATATCAATCTATAGTATTAATCTGTCTAAATAGTACATCTACATAGGCCTATGCATATCTTTGCGCTCACCCCAGCTGTATGTACATCCATCTGTCTGTCTGTGTACTGCATACTGGGCAGATGTTGATTGACTTCAATTGGACGCACATGTGTGCCTGCTGCAGAAAGCGACGACAAGGCAATAGAATGTCAACAGCCATGGCCGACGCGGGGATTTAGAACCAGGGCCATTACATCGGCGGGGCTTTGAATTTCTTTATCTCTCTCTGGCTCTAGTCACGAAGCTTGTCGCTTTTGCTAGGCAACCCAGGGGAAACCTTAAAATACAACAATAAAATCGCACTCCCCAGTACATTGGGAGTGGGGTGCGCTGGCAGAGCCGCCGAGAGAATGCCTGCAACAATTAAAGTGAACACACTGAGGTGAACAGATTAGCATGAATTCATTGAGGTGGACTCAATTGCCTCTGCTACTGAATTCCTTGTGATTGGAGTCTGACTCAGTTATAGACACTTGTGAATGTAGAATTTATATCGACACAGATTGGAAAGCACCTTTTCAAAAAAGGGTTTGATAAAATAACTAATATGAATGAAATTGCTGGTTAAAACGCTTGCCTGATGGCTTTGCATGTGCATTTGGGCGACGGGCATGTGTGTGAGTGTGTGTGTGCTCGTGCATGAGCCCCCACAATGAGAGTAGAGATCAATGGGGCATGTCTGCGCAGTAGGTAAATTAAACATTAGATGTCTCATCGGCCTAATCACATATTAATCTCCCACTGTCGCCAGCTGCACTCGTTATTGGGCTCGGCTCTCAGCCAAAAGCCTTCCCCGTCTCTGAGTCTATGCCCATTGAAATGCGCTGGTGGGCAGTGGCGGACACGGTCGTATTCAGTCGTGTTGTTCAGTTAGGGCAGCAGCCACACATTTTGGAGGTAAAAATAAAGAGCAAATATAACTGTGCTTATATATGTGCTAGACAAAATAAGCCACATAGTAATTAAGATATATACATAGACTTGCTGTAAAACGTAATGACGCTTAAATTGAGAACAATTATATGGATATATGGATAAAGGCAGACACTTGGCCTTTGCTGTGTTTTGATAGCCCAACACACTATGTTAAACCGCGAAACAGATCTGATCAACAGCTCCCCTTCTCCATGGGAGCTGTAACAATAATTTCATGAAGTGTAAAATGAATTTTATTCGATCATGAATAATTATTTTTAGAGACGTTCAGTGTCTTTTCACACTGAAGAATTAAAGGTCCTCCAAAATATTATGTAGGTCAATGATTAACATAACCTTGCACGTTATATATTTATATATTACCGCGCAGTGCCAAGAAATTCTCCAAAATGTCACGATTAATCGATTAATCGACCGGTAAAATTAATAATAATTGAACAATGGACTAACCGAATTTTGACATTCATAATCTGATCATAAGTGTTTATTATATAAATAATCTATCTGTCATTAGGGACTTTGTGTTTACACCCTTTTGCATGTGTGCCCGTGTCTGCAAGCCTGTCTGGGTCTGAGGAACGCGTGGGCAATCTAGACAGACAAGGAGAGATTGGGCGCATGGAATAGATTGATGGCAAGATTGGCGGATATATAGAAGCAGACAGACAGTGAGAGTGGGGCAAGAGAGATGTGGAGTGGGAGAGAGAGAGATATATGAAGATTGAGAGAGCGATTGAGAGGGGGCGATTGAAAGGGGGAGAGAGCGGGAGAGAGAGAGAGAGAGAGAGAGACAGACAGACAGACAGACAGATGGGAGATTGGAGAGAAAGTCGTCAGAGTAAAAAACACGATGATGGATAGCTGAGAAAAGAGATTGAAACATTCGCACACACACACACACACACACACACACACATGTAAACACACACGTTTGCTGTTACTATGTCTATACATGTGGATACAACATGAAGGCTCAGATAAACAGACATGCACAGACTCACTCCACACGCAGTCACTCACCTCTGCAGACCCACACAACACACCCACACACACACCAGATCTTGTGAGAGTTAAAAAACCTCCTTCTGCAATGAGTTGCCGATCACGTCTCAGCCCTCATTAATAGTCCCGCTCATCAGACTAGAAGGCTAGATCTTGATTTTAGATGATATTTTATTACTGCCAGTGCCTGTGTCCCTGTGTGAGAGGAGAGGGAGGCTGGAAGAGAGACTTCAAGCAGAGTAATTCAAGGGGGGTGAGATATAGCAAGGCAGAGAAGTGGTGAGACACGGGAGGGAGACACAAGAAAGACAGACCTTGTAAGCAAGATTTAGGGGGGAAAAAGAGAGATAAAAAAGAGTGAGTTTGAGGGAGAGAGTGAGATGGAGAGAGAAAGAGAGAGGGAGAGATGGTGAGAGATATGGAGAGAGAAAGAGAGAGGGAGAGATGGTGAGAGAGATGGAGAGCGAGAGAGGGAGAGACGGTGAGAGAGGGAGACGGAGAGAGTAAGAGAGGGAGCAATTGGGAAAGAAAACCAGAGAGAAGAGAGAGCAGAGGCTGAGAAAACA
>OMKY01208934.1:0-26198 GCA_900302395.1 Bregmaceros cantori
CCCCCCCCCAGAAGCATCCAGCAAAAGCGACAAGCTTGAGGTTTCATACCCCCAGCTAGCTTCCTAAACCACATCATTATATTTGTCTGTTTGGATTAGGACAGGACCAGGCGGACGAGATTCTTCTGCAAGTAGCAAGCATACATGCTTCCAATGTATTGGCATACGAATTTTGAAAATCATTTATGCAAGAAAGATATCACTAATTTGAGCGTGTGCATCTGTTGGTAAGTATGCATGCATCCCCTACACCCACACTCCTTCAAATGTCTTCTATTGTTTCTCTTTATACAAGAGACAGATTGCAAAATCCTCCCCCTCCTCCTCTCCCTCAACACATCAGTTAGTCTGCGCCACATCCAACACTAGCCTGTGTCATCCTCGGACCATCCTGTGGCCTTGATTAGCATGCTAATGAAAAGCAAGGCCCAGCATTGATTTTGACAGCAAAGGTTTGTTTCTCCCCTCTTTCATCTCTTGCTCTCTCAGTCATCACAGTGTCTTTCCTTTGCTTTACAAACCCCTGCCCCATCCCCGTGTTTTACGGCAAAAACATGGGTGGTGCCATGACGCCACTAATATGCAACTCACTTCCGGTTCAAGTGTTTTTTGACATATCTGTAGGTGAAAAGGATTATTTTGACAGATTATTGAAATGGTTAATAGATTAAGCGTTAAGGCTTTTTCTTAACTTATTTTTCTCAATGTATTTTTCAGAGTTTCCGAGACATCACATTTATGTTATTCGGGCACTGCCAATTGCCAATTGGTCGCAGCGCTGTGGTCTTAAGCCACAGCGTCAAGACCATGTGTGGGGATGCCTCTCGGCGCATCCTCTTTAAACCGCTACGCCACGGGGCCAGCTGCTTCAAATCCTATCCTAGACTGAAGACAGCATACAGACAGCACGTGTGTTTAATGTTTATTCATCCGTGTGGACACGCGTATTTGCACCTGTGTGTAAATTTGTCCCAATGTGTGCGCTTGTATTCGGTGTGTGTGCAGCAGATGGCATCCTCTCCAGAGAGGCCAAAGGTATTTCCTGAGGAAGCTTCGCCTTCATCAGCCTTCCAGCCTGATAAGCATGGAGCTGACGGCACCAACGCTGTGTTGTTGTTGTTAAGAGGTCTGGTTCTGGTTGCATAATAAGAGCATGTCATCATTATTAGGATCGTCTTTAAAATGTGATTAAAATGTTATGATTAGGGGCTCGCGTTGGCCGAGTCGTTATGGACACCGCACCTAACGCGACCCCATTCATGTTAGTGGTTAGTGTCTACCGCAGCGTCCACAGTGTCGCGAGTTCGACTACGCTCGTCGACTTGTCTGCAATGTCTACCCCCGATCTCTTCAACCCAGTTTCCGACTAATCCTATCCAATAAAAAGATGGAAAAACGGCACTGACTCTGGAAAAAAATGACTTAAAAAAAAAATGTTATGATTAGAGAGGCACGATATCGGGGCTGGCTCTGTGGTGCAGCCCCCTCTGAGTTTGCGCCCCAAAAAAATGTAAAAAAAGAGAGCGAGAGATGCACAACATTGCTCATCCAATGCCTTCTGGCACCTAATAAATAAATAACAAATCACTCGCTGAAAACCACACTATATGGTCATTGTCGCCATTTTTGCAGTGCTCTTCTCCAGAAGTCAGCAGTCGGCAACGACTGTATACTTACTAGTTTTCATCTGTAAATATTAACCCTCAAAGTCTAGGCTGAACCAACAAAATATTCTTTCTTCTTTGGAATGATTAATTAATCTATCCATCTAGTCACACAGACATATAGCCGCAAATACAATAGAGCTAAAGAGATATCTGCAAAACGTGACATGAGCATCAATGAAACCCAGCGACATTGTAGATTTCTGTAGGATTCAAGCAATCTGAAGGGTGACATCACAGGGGCATTGTACAGGGTGCTTCTCAGAGTGTTGGCATACAAGATTTCATTTTTTAAAAATGTTTTTCCAGCCCATTCAGGCTGTTTTTTCCAAGCTTTATTTATTAGGGTTAGTGGAAACAGGTGAAGATGGGGGGTAGACATGCAGGAAATACGTCAGTGGTAGGATTCGATCCACCGACTCACCGCGCCATTAAGGCATATGCTTGCTTTCCACTGCACTGCC
Source organism: Bregmaceros cantori (assembly GCA_900302395.1). Taxonomy (NCBI): domain Eukaryota; kingdom Metazoa; phylum Chordata; class Actinopteri; order Gadiformes; family Bregmacerotidae; genus Bregmaceros; species Bregmaceros cantori. The sequence goes on from OMKY01208934.1 coordinate 2,129, forward strand.
TAACTATCTGAGCTACTGGGCAGCACGGCATACAAGATTTTATGCAAACGTTATCACACAAAGGAAAAAGTCAGCTAAATTTTTCATGCGTTATATAAAATTAAATGAATCTGTTTTATCTTAAAAGCAAGCAACTATTGTTGTTTGCTTTTAAGGTTTGGCCTCCAAAAGTTCATGGACCTCCTCCAGGACAGGTTCAAACGTTCATGAACCCATCCTGGAGCATTAACACACCGAATCTGGGACAAATCCATCCATCCGTTCAAAAGTTATCACCTGAAGATCTGCCATGGCGCACGCAAAACCATTAACGCTCCGCATTTCGGGGATGTAATTACAGTGCATAAATATCGTTGACACACATGAACACACACACAGGCACGGTGGTATGCATTGCTAATCGCTGCGATGTGACCCCGGTTAGCACCAGCTAATGGACTGAGGCTGTGTAGAGTGCGAGTGTGTGCTCACAACACCACAGCGCTCAATTAATAAGCTGAATTATGGAAGGGGCTGTTGAGCAGTTTATAATCTCCACATAAAGCTGACTAAATGACGATGTGCCAGAAGGAAAAACACGGCGGCTCAACAAGAATCGGCGCTGGCACACGCCCTCAACAAGTTTGTGTGCGTAAACCATTACTCCCAATCAAAAATATTTACAAGCAATTGTTAGTGAAATGCAACCAATAGTGTCACATATACCTTATCCTGATTGGCCCCAAGCTATGACTTCGTCCCCGCCCATCATCTATAAAAGAGCGTTACTTCCCGACAAGGTCTTAGTTGTACCTGATGAAAGTTAAAATGGTAAATGTGTGAAAGGAAACAATGACAATCTAAGAAACCAACTGTTCCCAAGATGTGCCCCTTCACCACTGCATTATCATCATCATCACCTTCAACTCGTTCCCCGGCAATCTCTCCACAAAGCATAGCCATCAGAGTCTCCATCAAGTCACTCTTTTGACTCGCGCAGAGTTGATCTGTTATGATGTGTGCCACACTACCGCAGATCAATTCGTGGCTAGGTGTGCAAATGTTTATAAGTGGGGCCGACTAACTCATAACGTGTCCCTAGTGCGACACGTGATTAGGACCAAACAGACTGTCATCATGCATCAAAAGGGCCACTATCATGATAGCTGCCGTGTACAATTAACCAAAGTTGAGGTTCAGAAACGAATGGCAAGTGGACTGTCCATTGCATATTTGACAAAGTACACCTTCATCATTACCGAGCCAGCCACCTCTCACACTGCCAGCTGAAAGAGTGTGAGAATTCGGTAGCAATATTTAGAATAAGGGTCGACAACATTAACATAATCCTTTCTTAAGGTGCACAATCAATCAAAACCAATGCAGCCACACCCACAGAAAAGCATGGATTTTAATTATAGAGTAAACAGTAATTTCTAAGCTTGCTCCGGCTAGTCGCCGGCACATTGACGCCCTCCACTGGAGGAGAAAATCATGTTCTTCTGGACCAATGGGAAGTCTGCTTCCACTGGTAAATTCAACTTGAATGAGTAAATGCAACGAGTAACGCAGATTATTGAATCATGCGTTTGTGGGGCATAGATCCGCACAAGAGCATTTGTGTGCGCAAAAGCACAGCGCAAGTTACCACCATCATTTTAAAATAACGCGGTAGAGGTGTGCACCCAGAATAGATATGTTGAAAAATAGTCAAAGACACAGCAAAATAAATGGCACCGGAAATGGCGTTCAGAATAGAACTTTAACCGGAACTATCCAGCGAACTAAACTACATAAGCTGTTATGGTTTCGATATAATTTGTACATTAGGTTGACCGTCAAACATCAGTAAGAATGTTGTAGTATGAGAATTGTTGGCACTCTCAGGTTCTGTGCGACATTTTTTTTTTGTTTTAAGCAGACAACGTTGGCAGACACACACACACACACATACACACACAAACGCCTCTCTAAACGAGACCCAATTATTTTCTCCTCTGCAAATGCCGCACTGGGCCTAACCTTACCTCTTTGTGAACAATAGTTGGCTCAAAATGTGAATGTGTGGGTCTGGGAATGTGTGAAGGTTGACGACAACAACAACAACACAGCATTCAATTAATAGCTCTCATAATGGGTTGGAACGGCCAAGCAGTTTAGCGTCCACATAAAAAGCCAGCGGGCTCTTGGCGAGGGTTAAAGCGCGGAGGATCGATGAGTACCTGAGCTTTAGATGAGCTGCTGTGCTGGGAGTTCACAGTCAGGGGAGTAAAAGCTAATGTCTTCCTGGGAGTGTGTGTGTGTGTGTTCATAAAAGCGCTGCCACTCTTCCGTCCAAATAGGATTCGGAATTCCAACAAATTTAACAATTTTAAGTAAGAAAAATGTAAATAAAGGCTTCTATCAGGGCTTGAAAACGAAATTATTTTTTAAATGTTCTGTTCCGAACGGTTCAGTCAGGCCTATGTTTAATGTTTTCGTTTTCAGAACTGTTCCGGCACCAAAATCTTGGCCCTGAACCGGTTTGGAACGCAAAAATTCTGTTCGTTCTTAAAGTTCCTTATATTTTGCATTGTTAAGTTTAGATATAGTTTATATTAACGTGAAAACAGCGTTTAAAACACCATTACATTAGCTTCCCCAAGATGGAGCCCCAGATGCATGGGGCTTGATGACTGACAGTGAAAGTGGACGGAAATAGTCTCCCAGATATAGGATATTTTAAAATATAGTGAACAGAAGAACATGCTTTTAACCGATTTGTGGATTTCATAATTCCGTTTCTGTTCCGGAACATTTAAAGACATCTTTTTTCGTTTCTGCTTGTAAAATTCTGCAATATAAATTCGGCAATATAACATCAAATATATCGAGATGATGTGGAGAGGGTGGGGGGGCCACGCTGAGTTGCCCTGTACTAGGGGTGTCTCGGTTACCAGTGTACACTGTTACCGCACTAAAAGTTAGTGTTTTTTTTTTTCATCTGCATGGATTGAGATATATCGTATATCGAGATATAGCAAACACCTATCGAGGTAAGTGTTTTTCTCAATAATAGTATAATCGCCTCTATGATCGATACAACTCAAAAGCACATACAAGAGAGGCAGCCAACGAAATGGCCTCCAGACGGCAGCAGTACCACATAAGGGGCTGGCTTTGCACATAACCTCCTCCCTAGAATGCAATAGCAGCGTACCCCATTTTTAAGTTATGGTTTTGGGCGCAAGCGCCGTTTTTCATTCTTTATTGAGAGATAGTGACAGGATTAAATCGGTAACTGGGATGAAGGAAGGAAGGGGGCGAAATTGCAGAAATCTGGTGAGGGAATACGAATCCGCGGCACTGTTCAACCTATGGTCCGGAGGCCATGCTCTATAACCACTCTGGCATCGCGCTCCCGCACGCCCCATTTTTCAAGTTCGTCTGTCCATCCAGCGTCCACAAAAAGTGTACCTGAAATATCAGATATGCTCATTTCGTTGGTGGCGCGTGATTTGCACACTGCAACGGTTTGCCGTTTGGTCTAATCATGACAGATTAATAGATTATACTTGGATAATACTAAAGTATTATTAAAATGTGTGAGCAAAATCAGTTGCAACAGACACCTGTAAATAATCCCGATATTGGACATGGTAATGACGATATTTTGAGGCATATCAGTAATATTGAATATTGTGATCTATATGACTGAGTGCAATTGATTGAGTGTTCGCAGGATATTAATGCGTGACAATTGTTGGCAGGCTGAGGGGATTCTAATGAGCTCGTGTGGCATGTGAGGCATGCTGTGCTGCATTAACACGCTGCATCCCGTAGGGGGATGAACGCCTGAAGGGAAGAGTGATGGCAGATATTGTGCGCTCATTATCATGGCCTCAGGGGTACCTAAAGGTGGAGTATATATGTTTTTCAGCCCCTCTCCCCATTCCAAGATCTACAAACCATGCACGTTATAATGTGTTGAAGACAAATGCGATCCAATTCTGTGCCCTTCATCGCTTCTCTCAAGACGTACAATTTGATGCAAAACCATTGAAGGAATATTTACGGTTTAACAATAAGCTTTCATTTGCAGAAAGAATGGTGACAGCCTCCGTCGACCATGTGTTGAGATCATCTCAATCTTGGAAAGGCACCAACTTCATTTCAAGCACCCCCAAAAAACTGTTTGACGTCACCAGCATCACAAACCCTGCTAAAATGTAGGGAATGATACATCGTAATTACAGGTAATCTAAAAGAGTAACATGGATATTTTAGACAGGTTAATTCTTCTTTATTCTTCCAAGCTTTGTATTGTCATCGTTGAACACATGCCACACATGAAGATCTGCTGCCATCTTGCGACGAGGGTTTGTTATAATCAATGAGAGAAATATTTTACTTTCGCCCACCAGAGGGCAGTAGAGAGGTCCATATATAGAGGTCTCCCCTTCTATTCAGACCTCTAGTGGTGAAGGTAAAAGTCTCTTGATAAAAAAAACTCTATAAAAGCAAACCATGGTCACATCGCAGTAAGGTGTCCACTCAGCTGTTTTTCCTTTGTGCGATAACACATAAACAAAATCGTGAATGCCAATACTCTATACAATATTTCTGGGTTTCATTGATGATTCTATCACATATCTATATATTCCTTTATTAGCCGGCAACGACTGCATACTTCTAGTTAATGACTGCTCTTCATCCAAAAAAGGAGTCCAAAAAAAAAAAAAAAACACAGCTTATAATGCGAAGAACATGATCTCTTCTTCCTAAAATTTGATTTTCTTAGGCTTTCAGAAAACATGACAGACGAAAAAAGACATCTATAGAAGTATTCCGCAGATCCTTATCGTTTGTTTAGACGGAAATCACAAACCGGTCATGTGACAGTGATGTATGATGTCGATGTTGTTCAGCCACAGGCTCTCTCTGGTTAGTATCCAGCACTGCTTTTGCTTCCATACGTTTCCAACATATCATCATTCTTCCCCAGAGTTGTTATACGTCTGCCTGTCTGTGTGTGTGCATGCATGCAAGTGCTGTTAGGTTTAGCAAATGGCTAAACCTAACTAGGGTCTTTGGAATTCAAAAGTGTGATGAATAACCCTTGTGACTGACCCCCAATTAGTTCGATTTGCACATCAGAGGGCCAACAGAGGGAAATAAACGGTTGTTTTTTGAGCGATCGGTGGGAGGTGTCTGGCCCATGGACAGGCCAGCCGGTAATGTGAGATGTGCAGCAGATTTTGTGGACAAACATTGAGCGCGGCCCCCGCACGCAAGTGTTTTAGCAATCTGTGGGGAGCCCGGGGAGGCCTGGGGCAGAAGCCAGAACAAAAACCAGATTGGGTTATAGCAGTGCAAGATTACTAGAATGCACTGTGGTGAGCACTTTTCACAGGGCCACATGCCAGGGGTCATTCACATACATCACTCCATCTCCCTAACTCTCCACACCTCCATTATAGATAGATCAGGGATGTAAGAATTGGGTTAATGCACTATTTGTCAATCATCAATAATTTTATCGGTTGATCTTCAATATTAATTTGCTTTTTATGAGCTGCTAGACAACAGGATGATACTTTTAACCAACATGACCTAAATAAGTTCTCAATAAGGCAAAAAAGTGATGATAATGTTCTTCAATAAGGAGTTTTCATTTCGTAAAAGGTATTGAGATATTATGGACCTAATATGTACCAGAAGAAAGATTCTTCTTTGATGATTTAGTATACATACGTGTGGCAATTGTATTGAATTTTTTGGATTAATTGTTTGGTCATAAGTCGACTAATCGTTTCAATAATCTGCAACTAATCAACTATTAAAACCATTGTTAGTTGCAGCCCTAGTGGAAATAGTAGTCCTATTTCCAGCCCTACATAGCTACAAAAAAATCTGACCCCACCCAGGCACTGAGCGCCCTATACTGTACAGAATATACATAGAATGACCATGAATTTATTAGTTTCAAGCCGCCCGTGACATTTTGATTCGAGTTACAGAGGGCCAGAGATCACCAGGTCAATGACGCTGGCGCTCCAAGTGACATTTACTGAGGGTCAAATGCTGCAGCTGGGAGGTAATTTAATATTTTTCATTCATGAACTGAAGGAGTTACTTTATTAGTCCCCTTTCCCACTTCCCAATTTCCACTGATCCTTCAAATATTCCGTACAAATTATACCTAAGCATTATGCCTGCACGATTATGGAGAAAATCATAATCACGATTAATTTGATGATAATTGAACTCACAGTCATTACATCACAATTATGGAACAACAATAAACAACTGAATTGTATTACACGTTTATGACACAGCACACGCTACTATTACGCACTACACTTTTCTGTGCAGAATGTAATTTAAAATCACAAAAATAAATCCAAGACTGTATACTCCATGTATTATGAGAATATAATAATGTGTGTTAAGGACCCAACAGCTGATGAAAATAAGAGGATCTCTACTTTCAGGGAAAAATAGTGTTTACAATTTTTTTCCTGAACTGACTACTGCGATCATTTCAAGAATATTGTACTTCCCAGTCAAAAAGCCACCATCCAAAAGAAAGAATCGATAAATATACTTTAATCTAACATGAATTTACTTCAATCTGTGGACTTGATTATAGTTCCAACACTTCAAAATGACTGCTTGTCTGATGTCCACACATCCAGTGAAATGAACGGTACATGGTGACGTGCATGGCCATATTTAGATTCAGAGCGGGTACAACCGGTACACTAACCATTCCCTGCTTCCGTTTTGTGTGTATGTATGTGTGTATGCGTGTGTATGTGTGTTAGGACACTGTAGGGAAAATAGATCCGTCAATTTCAGCTGTGGGCCAATAGACATAATGACCCATGCCAGGAAAAGACATGCGTGTGCACACACACACACACACACGCACACACACACACACTGAAGGGACAAAAACACAAACAGATAAACAGGCAACCACATACACAAAACACACACACATAACAAATAAAACAAAACAAAACAGAGAAACAGCCCAAAACACATCTACACACACACAATTGATAAAATAACCAGTGTGACACAGACAACAAAAAAATTAAGCACACACGCGCACACACAATGCCCAAATAGACACACTACCGTACACACAGAGACAACCAAGAAATAACGACACAATGCACAAATAAACACACATGGCACACAGCCATACACACAGACAATGACCAGCAGCTGCTGGAAGCCCAGCTGTTGTTGGCTGGGAGCGGTAATAAGTGGGGCAATGAGCATCCAGGCAGAGAGGAAGCGGCCGTGCTCCCATCAGTGTTTGAGTGATTTGAAACTAATTCTCTGACAGACAGACATGTTACCAATACCATCACCAAGAGTGGTCGCTATAGTACACACCACGGACACCCCCCAGCACTGACATCCGTCATAGACATATTTAATCATGTTGGTCCGTGATTAGAGCTACAACTAACGATTATTTCAAAGGTCGATTAGTTGTCGATTATGGAAAAAAGATTAGTTGATTAATCGGTTAGAAATATTAACAGCAAGCAACAATTACAAGAGTTTAATCATGTCAATTTGAAAATCTGGTTCTTTTTAAACAGCAAATTTAAAAAGACCTTTCTTCATATTGATAATTAATATCAAATTTGCGTGGTCAATTTGCGTCAGCACAAACTGCTGAGAATAGCAGTGATTCAATTTTCCAATAATTTTCAATAATTTTATAAATGATTAGTCAACAATTAATCGACTAATCGCTGTAGCCATATCAGTGATCATTTTATTCCGGCATCAGTGCACTTTTTCATTTTCATCGGATACGATTACTCGGAAACTGGGTTGAAGAGATCGGGGTAAACATCGCAAACAAGCCGACGAAGGGAGGAGAACTCGCGGCACTTCGGAAGCTGCGGTAGACACAGCGGCATTAACATGAATGGGGCCGCGTTAGGTGTGGTGTCCTAAGATAAAAGGCAAAGTTCTAACTGGTTGTGTAGACAGTTCCACTACAATCACATACAAGACAGAGAGAGCGCACACCTACACTTACACACACACACACATTGCAGTACCCAACCAACCAACAGTGGTGTCACTACCAACAACATGCTAATAAATATAATGCAGGGTTGATTAAAACCCCTTGATTACATAATCATGCACCCCAAACAGTATCTACCAGTGCAACGTTAAAACAACCACCACACTCATTCACTGCTGTTGCTGCTCTAGATGAGTAGAGTCCTCCGCGTGCTGCACATGGCACAAGCTGGAAGAGGAATACAGTGATAAGAGTTTTCGGTAAACATTTAATATATTTATTATTAATCAGTAGAATTGTCCCATTTATCATGTATAGCCCCCAAAAACACCCAGTGTGCTACAGGTAGGCCTGGGATTATATGATCGCTGAGAGATTGTGAGCGATCAATCGTTTCCATTATTAAAATATTGTATAATCGACAATATTGTCACTATTAAAAAAAAAATAAATAAAACACACCAATCCAAAAAAAATCTAGAAAGGTCCCCAACTTAATCTATCGAAACGCATGTATGTTGCTAATGCAATTTTCTATTATTTTTTTTTCTGCATCAACTCAAGCTATTCCCACACAGCAGGATGAAGCCATATCAATGATGCTGCATGCACTTGCTGACCTGCTAACTGTTATCCGTCAGTCCATCTCTCCATCCACTAGTCTGCCTTTACCTCCTCATCCGTCTGCCTCTCTCTCTTCATATATACACGTTATAGCTCTCCCCCGCTCTCCGCTCGCCCTACGAATATACCTTTCCCCCCCTCTCCATATATACCGCTCCGCCCCCTCGCCCTCTACCATCTGCCCCTCTTTCCCTCCCTTCTCCAAACCTCTCTTTCTACCTGAGGATAACTCTCGCTGCTCTACCTCCCTTGTCCTGTGTCTGGCAGCGCCGCCACCCCCCCTGCCCAAAGCACCCCACAGCGTGTGCAAAGCTATAAATACATAGAACACATGGACGCACACACCTACCTACACACACACACACACACACAGACACACACACGGAGTGGAGTGCGGAGTGTGTCTCCCACAGGGGCTGTAGATGAATCACGCTGCAGGGTTTGGTGCCTTCACTGAGCTGACAGCAGCTCCACAGCATCGTTCTGCTCTAATCAATACTAGCGACTGTTGGTGTTGCTAAAACACACGCACAACAAACATCCAAAGAGCACCGGGCGCCATCCTGAAGCTCATCAGTCTACTGGCACCTTTTCAATTTTACCCGGTTCAAGGCGAGAACAGTTAGCCTGGCAGGCCAGAACAAATCAATCGTTCCCGCATGGATGTGACTAGAACGATAATTTGGTCTGGATTAGGCAGGCTCGGAAAAAGTGTCAGAAAAAAAATTGTCCATCAAATGTGACAAGTGGTATTGTGGCGCACGTGTCGATTCGTACAAGGCGCTGATTGGACCGCCCGAATTTGGCCGACAATCTGATTGGTCTGCCTGGTTGGTCCGGACCCAGCGGGTCTGATGCCCTCGCTTATTCCAGTAAGCATGCATGCTACACAAAGCCTCTGGAGTCCCGGCACCCAATCATTATTTTGGGATCGTCACTGCGGAAGGGACCAAAGTATCAATCCCACCCCGTTTAAGACGAGCGTTAGTCCCGCCCCGCACATGCAAAAAATGCAATGGGAAAATGTCAGACCAAAGGACTAGAGTGAGACGTAGGAAACGAGCATGCATAAGCAGCTCTGCCGTTCTCTCTACTTTATTATAATTAGGGTCAGCATTTGTTTAAATTTAAATGGAGAATACATTTATTAAAAAAGATAATTTCATTGTTTTTTTCTTCATGTAATCAAAATCCAAGAAATTATTTTTTGGGCAAAATCGTGCAGCCCTAGTTATTGAACTGTTCAACTTGGAAAGTATGCAATGACTTGGTTGTATTGAAACTAGGGGTGTAAATCACACCCATCATGGTGATTCAATTCAGCATCGATTTCCAGACCCAACAATTCAATTTCTTTCAATACTCAAGAATTCACCACGATTCGATACGATTCCGATACGATTCGATTATTATTATTATTATTTTTTTTATCCAACAGGCTAGACAATGTTTCAAATTTGAAATAAATCAATGACAGCTGTAATATCGTTATACATTTATTTAGACTGTATATAAACACATACAGTCTATGGCCATGGCACACACGCCATGTTTGTGTTTGTGTGTGTTAAGGAAGCGAGCACGGCGCCAAATAGGTTTAGTGCCACCCGCAGCACGGGAGTGGAATTATGTCCAGGAGCAAATTGATAAAAATAGACGAGAAAAAAAAACTATACTCTTGCGGACGTATCGATACCTGGTATCGACAGCTGTTGTATCGATATATCATCGATAATTGATATTATTTACACCCCTAACTGAAACCACAGCTCAGTTTATCCACACTAAACCCTAGATGATGCTTTGTGCACACGCCAGCATGGGATCGGGCACAGCACAATGTGGGATGTTTCTCCTGGAGGGAGTAAATGTGTGCATGAGCACACAAAGTCTCACATGACATGCCAGTCTGCTGTCACTTGGACGTGTGGTCTCCTCACTGGCACTGCTCACGCAGATTGCGACAAAAGGAACACGCGCTCAGCACTGTGAGCACAACGGACGGCGATGCTAAGCATCTGTCATCAAAGCCCCACAGATGCAGAGCCAAAGGTGCATCACAGTGGGTGGGCTATAAGCCATTGTCTGTTTCCAGGCCATGCGGCGAAGCAAAACGATTGCAGTTGCAATCACAAAAGCGATAAACAATTTTAGTTAAACGGTAAACACTAGTTAAGCGTACTCAACTAGTGACAATTCGGCAAGGAACTATCTGGCTCAATAACATGTTTTTAAGCTACAATGACATAAATAAATTGTATGTTCACCGATTATATGACTATGAAATGGTTTCGTGATCACCAATTCCTGAATAAGTGGAGCATTTCACATCAGAGATGTGACCAAGTCCCTCTTTCAAGTCTCAAGTCCTTCTTGGGCAATTCAAGTCAAGTTCCAAGTCAACTCCAAGTCAAGTCATCATTAACATGCTGTCATTTTAGCTCAAGAATCTGATTTTAGTTAAGTAGCAAAACAATCAAACAATGCTATTATAAATGCAAAACTATTGCTTGCTTTTGACTTTATTAAAATCAGATCCTGGAGCTAAAATGACAGCATGTTAATAATGACTTGACTTGGAGTTGACTTGGGACTTGACTTGACTTGCCCAAGAAGGACTTGAGACTTGAAAGAGGGACTTGGTCACATCTCTGTTTCACATACACGGAAAGAGAAACCTCATATTGACCTGCATAAGTCGATTGAAGTGTATTGGACCACACACATTTGACCTTGACTTCTGTATATACACAACACATTACATTGACATAATTGTTAATATCAATATGAATCATCAAAATATTGGTATGGTCACTAGACTATATTTCAAGTTGAAAAGGTTAATACAAGGTTAATACTTGCTATTCTATTTGAGTATTTGGGAATTTTTCATAAGGAACCCATACGTCAACTAATCATTCGAGTAACTAGTCAATGATTACATGAATCACAACAATTGAGCAAAAGCATGTGCATGTATAAATAACTGTGAAAAGTGAACTGTTCCTCTTGAGCTGTGACACAGAATGCCCCATTGAGGATTTCCACCGTGTAGAGCGATGGCTTGCTCACATGAGCCTATTGTAGCAACATTTTTTTCATGCCACATGGAATGAAATAACAGCTCCAAACATGAACACATACACACACACACACACAGAACGTAGCCATGGAAGGCAAACAAGGTGCTGGCTCAGAGCAGAGGGTTCAGGGACACGCAGGCTTTTAGATGACAAAACTATTTGGCTGCATCTCCCATTTCCCAGATGAATACATGGTCTATACCACAGCCACGACTCCATTCCAGTTAAGGCAAGGGAGAGATGGCCATACAATATCGTGTTTCTAGTCTTTGCTCTGTCCAAAACGCATGTCACAGCAGTAGTGCTGCAACTAACGATCATTTTAATAATCGCTTAGTTGCCGATAATTGAAACAATTAGTAGTAATCGGTTAGGTATATCTTTTACATTACAAAAATCCCCACAGTATTCACAATGGCACAGAAATTAACCTAGTCAACATGAAATGTATTACATGTTGGTTTCACGTCAGCAAACAAATGTACAACAATTACGTTCTTGAAGTCATATGCTAATATTGTTGATTTTCTTCATATTCATATTTTTATCAAAAATGTTGAATAATATTAACCATTTAGGATTTTCTAAAATTATCAAGTTTAAAAAATACAAGTACAATAACAATGATTCAATTGATTGTTGCATGACTTGTCGATTAATTTCATAATCAATTAGTCACCGATTGTCAGTTAATCGTAGCATCTCTACACAACGGTCAAGGCTGCCTAGGTCTGGCCGATAATTGGAAACTGAGGCTAATGTCATCTTATTAGCGCATACATTCGTTTCATAGTAAAAAACAAACCAATTTTAGCCTGTATGTGTCGTATCCTCGATTGGACTGTAGAACATTTCCCTAATCAGCAGTCTGATTAACTGACAGACTTTATGAATGAACGATGAATTGATCAGTCATTAGGGCTGTTGGCACATGATGTCGCGGCTTGGCGGCAGCAGATATTTTGGTGGTATCACGTACGGTGAACTATACGCATATGTACATGTACGCTTAAGCGGTATTCGTTACGTACTTGCCACCTGCTAGCGATTGATAGTATATTACCGTGGATAAATCAATATTTAAAAGATTTTTAAGTTATTTTTGTTATGTTTTTCCATCTTTATTGGATAGGATTAGTTGGGAACTGGGTTAAAGAGATCGGAGGTAGACATTGCAGACAAGTCGACGAGCGGAGTCGAAGTCGCGACACTGTGGTAGACGCAGCGCCACTAACATGAATGAGGTCGCGTTAGGTGCGGTGTCCATAACCACTTGGCCAACGCGGACCCCTTTTAAAAGATTTTTAAACGTGCAATGTTATGCAAATAACGCTCTTTGCCTGTTCATCTGACCGCCCACCACGAGCATGTTCTATAGTTAACCTGCTCAAGTCAATGCTCCTGGCCCAGGCACTGGCTCAGAATATGGAGTTGGTCCCCAGGAGCTGTACCGTGGCTACCCGCAGACTCCGTAGGGATGCGGAGGATGAATTTCACTGTACTGCACTGCGTTTCAATGTGTGTATGAGTCATTAAATTATATTCTCGATACGTTGCATATTTCCTCATCTTCTGCTATCCAGCATCAGAGGTGAGTGCGTGTGTGCGTGTGTACTTGTGTTCCACTCATATCTACTTTGGTGACTGCTTCATTGAGATGCAAATTGGAATGCCGAGTCCGATGCATCCATTGCCGTGTTCACTTAGTGCACATCAATTTTTGGTATCCATGTATTTAGAACGGAGCCCAGCGTGAAGTGAGCAGTGTAAAGTCACTAGCAGCGTGCGCCTCGGCAGCGACACCAGGGACCCCGCCGTGCTAATTAAAACCCTCATGCACCAAAGGGGCTTTTTCAGCGTATTTTCGTGTGCAGAATTATTTATGTGGCAAAGTATTTTCATTTGGGAACTACATTTTTCGCAAAAATTGTAGATTCCAGGATTCTCTATGGCAAGTCTAACCCTGAGGTCATATGTCCACCTTACTTATAAATGGTGGACGATACTTGATAATCTATTAACCGAATACAATATACAATGAATCAATTTATTTTGATTCTCATGGTTCTCTCATGGGTGCCAGACGTTCTATCGGTGCACACCACACCTACTGGGCGGCGTTTTGTTTAGCCTTTTAGAGCTTTTTGATAGACACCATGTCCTCCGAGCCTGTGCAGAACAATTGATTGCAGTTACATGTGGCGAAGGAATGTACCGTGTCCAATAGACATTACTGGACGGCTGATGGTGGGGGGTCACCTTGAACAGGAGAGTTTGGACTTTTGAGAGGCATTCCCCTCTCATTCATGTTTTTATTTTTTTAGTTTCTGCATAAGTCTATTGTTCTGTTCTTTCCGCAAATAAAATGTAATTCAAGAAAAATAATTAGAAATCTACAAATCCTCACAGACACACACACACAGAGCGTATTGCTTTTGTCATCTCAGTCGGTTCAGCTAACCTGGGCTTTTAGCAATAGTGACACTGTCGGGGGGAAAGGCAATCATCATTTTTACACATCATGTCAACAACTGATTCACGCTATGCTGGTCTCCTCACTGAGGGCGACACAATTAGTAAAACGCAGAACGTCAACAACGTGATGCCATATTGTGGCTGTGCTGCTCTTTGACAGAAAAAATCAAACAACAATTGAGTTAAAAAGGTAAAAGGTACTTTTTTTTGGTCATATCTGAGATCTATCATCATCTATCTGAGATGCTGCTCTTTACTCCACCAGAGACACTAGAAATGTGTTGTTGAGGGTTGCGGCTAACTGAGATTCTGTTCTTTAACGCAACAAATGCACTATAAATGTGTCGTATTAGTGAGCGGCTGCTGTTTACCACTATTTGTGTGTTGTTGTTTCAGATGTTGCTTGTTACAAACGAGAAAGCACCATTGTTGCATAGAATTTAAGACCTTTTAATGGGAAGTATGCTACTTTAAATTCAAGTTATGAAAATTTGGCAGTTTTGCATCGTGACCAGTTGTACAAATAGGTAGAAGATTACGGGGGTGGCGGGGGGTTGGTGCAGTCCGGCATCTGCTCGGCCCCTGGCCCATTGGGTTTCTGACAATGCGGCCCTTTGAACAAAGTAGTTGAATAGCCGTGATGTACAGTGAAATTATTCCTCCGCATTTAACCCATCCCTGAGGAGCGGTGGGTAGCCGCGTGTGCCTTGCCCGGGGGCTAACTCCAGATCCTGAGCCAGTACGTTGGCGAGGGTCACTGACTGGATTTCTAGAACATGTTTTTTTTTTTTCCATGTTTCTTGCTAGCCTGGCAAGCCAGAACCAACTAATCGTCCACGCATAGCACGCGACTAGACAGTCCTGTGGGTCTGGACCAACCAGCCAGTCAAATTAAACAGTCGGGTGGGAGGGCCTTATTCGAATCAAGCTATGGACCTCCATTCCACTTGTCAGGCCGACTGTGCTTTGATAACTTTATTTGATTGTCTTTTTATTTGGCACTTTTTTGCATAATCTGCACGCAGGTAGAGCGATCATTTGGTCTGGGTTATACAAAGCATGGACGATTCATTTGATCTGCTTTTTTTTTTTTTATCTGCTTTTTCTCGCCAAGCCCTCACATGGGATGAGTTGCTGCAGCGTGAGGTGACGCTAATGAAGTATGAAACATGAATTGAAGAAAAAAAAAAATAGAGTATCCAAATGGACCGCCACAGCTCGGATGTGTTAGGCTAGCTGTTACAGCACATTAGGGCGGCAGAGTGTTGTGTGTGCAAGCTGTGAATGGCTCTGTATTCAGCGCGCAGACAGAGTGCTAACAACACGGCATGTCGCCTTGTCTAATCAGAAGATGTTGATCTCATGACACGCAACTGTGCGCACACACACATTCTGATAGCACAGACGACGTCCATGTGCAGTCTACACATGCCAGTAAAATGCCACATGGGGGGGCCCGATTCGTAGTAAGAGCGCTGTGAATTCTTCAACACAGTTTCCGACTAATCCTATCCAATAAAGATGGAAAAATGCAGCTTGACACCGGAAAAAATGACATGAAAAAAAGATAGAACAGAATAAGGGCTGCTACAAATGTTTTTTGTCTTAAAGGAAAAGACCAATGAAAATTCATACTGAAATATGTTCTTCCCAGATCTAGCTGATTTTCTTGGTGTGATAACGGCATCATTCTATATTTTTTATGGTAGATGTAGTCTGACATGGAAAGACGGAATACGAAGTCAAAAATCCAGAAAATAAACTTAAAATAATTTAAATATATTTAAATTATTTAGTTTTTTATTGAGGGAAATAAGTATTTGATCCCCAAGTCTGCATTATGAGTTCTAGTTTTCTTCACAGTCCCAATCAACTTGAGAATTAAAGCTTTCGAGAATCAGACAATTAAAGCTCTTTAGTCTTACTCATGTTGGTGAATTTGGAATTTGTCTCTCAGGACCTCAGAGACAGGATTAACCTGCACAAATCTGGAATGGGTTATAAAAACATTAGCAATGTACTGGGTATTAAACAATACAACCATTGGTACAATTTTGAGAAAATGCAAAAATGATAAAATGACCATAAAAAGACCTCGGCCCGGTGGGAGTTAGTGAATGACCTCAATGCAGCTGGGACGACAGTTACCAGGTAAACAATTGGTAACATTTGGAACTGCAATGGATTAAAATCCTATAGTGGACGAGAGCTACCCCTGCTTAAGAAGGCACATGTGGAGGCCCGCCTAAAGTATGCCAATGATCACCTCAAAGATGCACTAAGTAATTGGGAGAAGCTCAGACGAGATCAAAGACGAGAGTTTAGGCCAAAAAGAATTTGGCCTAAACTCAAACCATCATGCGTGAAGGAAGAAAAATACTGCCTATGACCCCCCCAAAAACATTGCCCATCGTCAAGCATGGAGGTGGTATCATTATCTTTTGGGGGCGTTTCTCTGCCATTGGCATGGGGCTACTTCACCATATCAGCGGGAAGATGGATGGAGACATGTATCGTGCAGTACTAAGGCACAACCTCCTGCCCTTTGGAAGCTGAAAATGGGCCATGGTTGGGTCTTCCAAACGACAATGACCCAAAGCATACAGCAAAGGCAACAAAGGAGGGATTCAAGAAGAGTCACATTAAAGGCATTTGAGTCGCCCAGCCATTCTCCACACCTCAATTCAATCGACAATCTATGGAGGGAGCTGGAGGTCCAAGTTGCCAAGAAGCAGCCCACCAAACAATGATTTATAGAGGATATGCACGGCAAAATGGGCCAAAATTCCCCCTGGTATGTCTGTTAATCATGTGGTTAACTACAACAAACATTTGACCACAAATAAAGGCTTTGCCACATAGTGCTTTTAGCTAAAGCACAATTTTCCTCAATTTAATACAGAATAATTGAAATATATTCTTTAAAGTTATATTTTGGATTTTAGTATAGAATGATCATGTTGTTTATTATCATTAGATAGCAAACCAAGAAAATCAGCAAGGGATCAAATACTTTTTATCCTCACTGTATCTTGCTTGTGAGTGCGTACTCACTTTGTTACCATAGCTTATCCCTATGGACTAGGGGTGTAATAATATCGATTTTGTATCGATATATCGATACAACAGCTGTCGATACAATGTATCGATACGTCCGCAAGAGTATTGATTTTTTTTTCTCGTCTATTTTTACCAATTTGCTCCTGGACGTAATTCCACTCCCGTGCTGCGGGTGGCGCTAAATCTATTTAGCGCCGTCCTCGCCACACAAACACAATGTGTGTGCCATGGCCATAGTGTTTATATAGAGTCTAAATAAATGTATATTGATTTCTTTTAAATTTGAAACATTGTCTAGCCTGTTGGGTAAAAAAAATAAATAATCAAAATCGTATCGAATTGTGGCGAATTCTTGAGTATCGGAAAAAATTTAATCATTGGGTCAGAAAATCAATACTGAATCGAATCCCCATGACAGGTGTGATTTATACCCCTACTATGGACCCAATCCAAATTATTCCTGGTTTGGTTACACCAATCAAATTTTAGCGCCTTCCATCTTCACCTCTGTTTGGGTCCATGGGACTAAGCTTTGTCATCGTCTTGGCGAAGATCAGGGAGGAACATGTTTAAGCGTGGATTTTCTGCAGGGTTTTCCTTTAAAAGGCATATTAAGAGGAATTCCAGTGGGCTGGTGGCTTAACTCAATTACCCACAATGGCTGGAATTCACTGGCAACTGTGGTTGGCTGGAAGTGACTCATCGAGATCTGTGAATGGCTGAAAGTGATGAAGATCGATGATGATGTTTACAAAATTGATTAGCTCTGGCAAACAGGGTCTAACTACATTTGCACCAATATAATGTTTTATATTTGACATTATATTTTACGCAATAGGTGTGCGCTTCCATTAAATAGACAAGTTCAAAAATAAGTCAGAACACTGCGATCCACACCCGAAGTAACATTCAGTCTAATATTATATAATAACTTGTCTATATCTGTGGATATGGAGAAACCTAGCACCAATAATGATTATCAAATTGCTCTGCTGTTAGATTGACAATTACATTAATTGACAACCAATTTTGTATTCCAATCCTTAGCCTGCCATATATAATACATGGGGAAAACTAAGTCTGTGGCATTCAATGATTCATGATGAACATGTTTTGGGCCAACAATTGTTTCAGGCCTTGAGAAGGAGCCCACAGAATGTTCTCAGCAACGTCTATAAAAACACAATGACATTTTGGAAAGGAATATCTAGAATTCATTAAAAAATGACAGCTTCAACACTAGTCATGTTGACCTTGCATATTTGCATTTTAATAAAGACTAATCCCTGATCCCAAAGCGGTTCTCATTTGTGTGAACCTGATCTGAACTTTTATACACAGAAACATTAACATCTAAAACCTTGCATGGCATTTAATTGAAGATCACAGAGACATAAAAAGACGTTCCTTCTATTTAATGGACTCAAAGTAAATCTTGTTACTGAACCAATTTCTCTTTGCATTTCAAATGCCACTTGTTTTTTTTTACACAGATGCAAAAGTACTGCATGAAATTTCGTCAGCGATACTGCTGCTTGGCCCTTGCTGAATCAAAGTTCGCATTTACGACCAGACGATAAAAACTTGAGGACGCACGCACACACATATACAACACAGCTATAGCTTTGACCCCGACAGCAGACTTTATCAGTGAATAATCTCAATGCATGCCGACGACGTTGACTCACAAGCATGACCCAAGTCACTTGGACACAGCAGCTGCTGGTGACGGTGAAACAACAGACATAAAAATCGGAGATAAGCATTCATAACGATCCAACACGTGATTTTTTTTAGACAGCACACTCGATGGTTGTGCAGGGTTACAATTAGTTCACACTGCTACCACTATCACCACTACTAGCTAGCCTGGCAAGCCAGAACAAATTAATTGTCCGCGCATCGCCCGTGACTAGAACGATCATTTGGTCTGGATTTTAAGCAGGCTCGAAAAAGGCGTCAATCAAATGAAGTTATTAGATTAAACTGCAGGCGGCATGACAAGTGGCATGGAGGCTCACGGCTTGATTTGAACATGGCCCGCCATAAAGGGACGCTGATTGACCAGCCAAATTTGGGCCTGGTTGGCCCAGACCCACTGGACTGTCTAGTCGCGTGTGATGTGTGGACGATTCGTTGGTTGCACAAGAACAGCTTCTTCCTTGCTGCTGTTTGGCTACTGAATGCCAGATAGTTTCAGTGGAGGCTGCTGTACTAGCCACATTAGCCCCTTCTCCGTAGACTCGCATGCAGATCTCCCTGAAAAAAAAAAGAAAAAGCTTTGCCGCTACACTCCTGGTGCAGTAAGTATAATGACAGTAGTAAACAACAGCAGCAGTAACTAGGGGCACTCAGGGATTGCAAACCTACGGCATAGTGGTACAAAAAAAAAAAAATTTCAGTGCTCGTAGAGTAGCGTGATTGTGATCGACTTCACCACCCAACATGCTCAGCACAAGGCAACTACTTTCCCAGCGGCCACCGCGACCCGGAAGTCTGGTTACGTGACCGCGGTAAGCGCCCAGCAATCCATCGGTAAGTTGGTGATTAAGTATGATTATGTCACTTATAGGCTACAGAAATGCATCAAAATGTAATCACTTCCTCGGTATGTCATTTCCAACAACTCGAGAAAATTTCATCCAGATCCGTGCACAACTTTTTCAGTTATCCTAATGACAGAGAAGCCAACGCAACCAAAAACATACCCTGCTTCCGCAGAGCAGGCCAGGCACAGGAAATAACAGAGCATCGGCATACTCTGGCTCAACAGTTATACTACTCAAAATACATGATCACCTAATGACCAGACCTTGATGGCCGACTCACATCAAGTTCCACTATACCACTAATCCAAAGAAGCCATTTGTGAACATGAAGTCTTTGTGAGCAGAGCTCTGAAGATTACTGCACAAATTTCTGTTTACGGACCTACATTAACCCTGGCCTGTGAAGCCTGAACCAACAACAGTCCGGTGGGTCTGGATCAACCAGCCAGAATTAGATAGTTGCCCAAATTCAGGTGGTCCAATTAGCACCCCGCTAAGGCGGGCCTCGGTTGAATCGTGACATGGGCCTCCATGCCACTTCGCTGTGATTTGATGACTTCATTTGATTGACACTTGTTTCAAGCCTGCTTAATACAGACCGAATTATTGTTCTAGGCGTGTGATGCATGGACGATTCATTTGTTCTGGCTTGCTAGGCTAATGTAAACCCAGGAGAACTAGTGCCAGTGTGTTCTTTGTTAGACAGAGACTCACCACCTCCATGGCGCCTCAGAATTTATTAGGAATTTGACTTTTAGATTTATAAGCTGGCTGGACCACTGACAGTCTCACTAATCTCAGAGAAGTCTTGCTCCCATTTCTGTGAACCCTGACTTGTGTGCCTTGCTTTTCCCTCTTTGTCTGTACTCTTCTTGTATAACCATGTTCACTACGAGCTATATTCCCCCATCCAACGCAACAACCTCGAACGCCACCTTGCCCACTTTCATATACAAATGATTATAATAGTACACCTAATCCCCTATATATAGTAGTAATCTGGATTCCACACATTACAATGTAGTTTTCAAGTGCTGGCTTTGCAGCGGAGACTGTGCATACACCCTTGTACCCGTGGCCGAGTTCACGGCACACGTTTCACTTCCTCTCACTGACATTTCTGTAGGTCTGCTTTCTCTGTTCTCTATTCCTCCTGTCAAATTAACTCATTCAGTGCCAAAAAAGTGTTTCCGAGTTATTGTGTTTTATTGCCAAAACAAAATATATTGGGGGCAGTGCCTCTTTCTGACCCCCAGGCACCATACACCGCCTGTGGAGCCGTATAAAGGGAGTGTATAGTACCAGCGTATACTGCCGGCTAGGAACCACCGACGGCACTTCACCCGCATTTATATGACATTTAGAGAGAAATCAGCAGCTTTTAGTGATACCCACCCCTGTTCTGGAGGCTATAACTAAAGAATGCAGGTAGAATCAAGCATTTTTTGTTGATGAGGAAAGTATGACGTTTCTTTGCCATGTCTTTTGTTGACAAAGACACAACTCTTAATTTTCTACAGGTATTGAAAAAACCCTCACATGTTGAAAAAACCCTGCGGGCGTACCAAATTTGAACACAGGATGAGTTGACCTGGTCAATAAGATGCAGCTTGCGCTGAAAAGCATTTTTCAAGGGACTATGGTTACAATTTTATGTAATGCGATTACTTTAATGTGATTATGATTAGTCCATTAATCAAACCAAATTACGAAAACAACAGCTGTACACAGTGTTACACAAAGGTCCTTGACTGAGGCAAAAATATCCACATTTGGCATGTGTGCACTCAGCCAAGGAGAGTTGGTGAAACGAGCCACATGAGGACAATCAGAATCTGGACAATGCGCCATCACTGGGGCACTTGCGTCTCGCTCAAGTGTCCTGATGCAAATCAATGGTATGAAGGGTTTAGGCGCAATCAGGGCTTCAACTAACAATTATTTTAATAGTCAATTGGTTGCTGATTGGTCGACTAATCGGTTTGATTTTTTTTTCTTTAAAGATAATCTACAAATTGTTCTCAGAGAGCAACAACAAGATTAATCTTAGTCAAATTTGGTTCAATTAAGATACTTACTCTGACAGAAACTTGTTACAATTACATTATATGATAACATGTGGATGTTTAATTATTAGTTCATATCTTCAAAATATATCAATTAACATCAAATTATGTGGACCAATAAAGGCTAGGGTCGGCCAACAATGACAATGATTACAATCCGTGGTGATGATTGATTCATAATTATTAAATTAGTTGCCGATTAAATTCATAATCGATTATCCATCGATTAGTTGATTAATCGTTGCAGCCGTGCGCTAATCACACCTCGTAGGCAGCGTTCAGCTATTATGGACCCCAGGGTCTCAGGGACACAGAGACTTTAGGTCTGAAAATGCACAACACATATTTGTTTGACTGTGTGCAGTTGAAGTATGAAGTATTACTTGCATTGGCTTGTTCAAGCTCATAAAAATGAAAAATAAACAGATTAATCGATTAATCGGCTGTAAAATCACTGATTTACTCGATTATCAAAATAATTCTTAGATGCAGCCCTAGACTGGAATAATGACAGTGTCATCTAGCCTGGCAAGCCAGAACCAACAAATTGTCCGCACATCGCAC
The DNA here is from genome assembly GCA_900302395.1 of Bregmaceros cantori. Taxonomy (NCBI): domain Eukaryota; kingdom Metazoa; phylum Chordata; class Actinopteri; order Gadiformes; family Bregmacerotidae; genus Bregmaceros; species Bregmaceros cantori. The sequence goes on from OMKY01208934.1 coordinate 24,570, forward strand.
CTGACGTCACGGTCCGGTGGACCAACCAGGCATACAAATCAGATTGTCGCCCAAATTTGGTTGGTCCAATCATCGGCCTGTTAAGGCGGGCCTTGTTCCAGACGCTGGCCCCCCGCCACGCCTACTGCGGTGTGATTTGATAACTTCATTTGACTGGCACACCTTTTTTTGAAGCTGCTCAATCCAGACCAAAAGATCTTCTAGTCACGTGCGATACGTGGACGATTAATTTGTTCTGGCTTGCCAGGCTAAGAGGCACCCGCACCCACAACAGCAGATACCAATGTTGGATAATGTAAGTTATTGATATTAAAAAGAGGCTCTTTTTTAATTATTGAAGTTCAAAGGCATGAAAGGACAATGGATGAGGGAGTGTGCATGCAACAGGCTTGGCCAAACTTCGGTAACTCCAAAGAGCTGTTGCTGATGTCACATCACCACCACATGACCCTTCTGACAAAGACTGAAGACTCCTCCGAAACTCCATGAAGAACGTTACGACACATAACCTTCATTGCCTTTAGATTCAAGGTTTCACTTTCAGAATATGATGCAGAAAGCACACTGACCACTTGGGCAGAAATATTGAGAGGCCGGGGAATGTCAATTAAATCACAAAAACAATTATCTTGATACATAAAACTCTTTGACTACATCATGTTATTAGAAAAGCCTTGGGCAATATACTGTATATCAGTAATATTGAATATTTAGATATCTCAAATTACCGACCATGTCCAATATTGGGATTATCGGCAATAGGTCTTTGAAAAGGTGTGTGCAACAACATCAAGTTTAATGCAACAGACTGGGCATTCTACAATTTCCCACAACTGTAATCATTTATATTTCCTACCAAAGGTACGTGGCATTTAATGTGCTCAAACGTACAAAATTGTATTTTGTATGATGCATGACATAGTGAAGACAAGATCCGTCCTCGCTGGGTCAAACCATTGAGCATTGTTGACAACAGATTATTATTTAGACAATAATATTGGATATTGTGACATTACTGACAGCAAAATGTATGTACACTCATACCGTTGTTAGCTATTCATATAATGTGTCAGTATGATATAGCGATGTAACCACACCCAAAGGGCTCATGCCTACCCAAAGGCCAAAACCCTAAAGACACACACACATACATAAATGCGAACACACACACACACACACACACACACACACACACACACACACACACACACACACACACACACAGACACACACACCCCGACACACACACACACACACACACACACACACACAGACAACCACATGCCGACACACACACACACACACAGACAACCACATGCCCACACACACACACACACACACACACACACATACACACATACATCAACACACAGACACACATACATACAGACAGACAGACAGACACACACACACACACACACACACAGACACACATACATCAACACACAGACACACATACAGACACACACACACATACACATACACACACACACACACATACAGACACACACACACATACATCAACACACATCAACACACAGACATGTACACTCATACATCAATGCACAGACACACACAAACATCAACCCGCAGACACATACAAACATATGTCAACAAACAGACACACAT